>FAPP01004953.1:0-11261 GCA_001485965.1 Heliconius ismenius | reverse complement strand
CGATGGTTGAGGGTTGAATAAATTGTTATTTATTAATATTTTCATTTCTTCGAGCAAAGGCCTAGTTCCGCCACTCAACATGCAATGCCTCGAAAAATTTGACAAAAAGTGGGGAACATTAGATTCCCACTGCCTACCCTTCTATATGTGGAATACAGCATAAAGCTGATTTTTTGACTTATCTTTTTGAAACTTTTTTTTTTATATTGCTATATTAAAAAAGTATATTAATTTTCTATATTTCTTTTATTTTTATTGTTGATTGTACAATCATTTAAGAGAAACAGTTAGGCATTTTCAATTAATTTTATATTTTAACAACAACAACTATTTACCAGATAGGTATTACATAATTATTTGCTTTTAGTTATTTTAAATATTTCTTATACATATTTGTTTTATTTTTATGATGTTTTTACAATAACTTAAGAAATACAGTGAAACTTGTTCAATCAGCTATATTTATTCAATTTAGGTATTGCAATCACTATAAACTGAAAAAAATATATGAATCAAGCATTCATACTGTTACTGTACTTAATGGTTCTTTACGGGTATATAGTGAATATTTCGCCAAGTTACCTCGGCACCTTGTTACTTATGATATTTGTAGAGGATGTGTTAATAAACTGTTTGTGCAAATTGATGTAGTTTTAATAATATCCCTTAACATTATTAAATATTTTTATAAAATTATTATTAATTAATTAATTTATATATAGCTATTTTTGAAAACGAAATAGAAGTTAGAAGCCGTCGTGGCGCAACGCCACAAGGTGTGACTGTATCGCGACGGTTTAAATAAACACAATTTAAAATCATATTAGCGCTAAAACTTACTAATTTAACGGAAACAAATAAAACATTTTAGCGTCATATAAAATATTTTATTATTTTGGTTTTACGTATTCCTATAGTTAAGTATATACATAGCACCAATTACTATCAACATTTTTATTAATATTTTAAAAAAGTATTTGGAATGTTTTATAAATTACTATTATTTTATTTTAGAACGTCACGTGTTAGTCATCGTATGGCGGCAAACCGAACAATTCCGGTCGGAAATCTTCCATAGAGTTTAAAATTAGAGTTGCCTCAGGAACAAGGTTACGGCCAAGGCGTCGATCGGGAACGATTACAACTTGCATTCCAGCGGCCACTGCAGCTTTTACGCCATTTATCGAATCTTCAAATACCAAACACTAGGAAATAAATGTATTAAATTAAATTTATTACAAACAATATAGTACTTCTGCTTCACTTCACGCTGTATCCTGCTCATAGCAAGGTAGGCAGAGGAAACCTAATTAGCTGCAGACGGCTACGCAGTTTTGATTTTAGGATTTTTATACTTTTTTATATTTCCGAGTGAAAAATGCGTAAAAGTTCAGAAAATCTAACTTCAATGCGGCCTCGACTTCTTGGTAGGATTAATAACAAAAAAGTGTGTACCTTTTCTGGAGACGGTTGGTCAGGAAATTTATTAGCAGCTGCCAGAAAAACATCTGGGTAGGGCTTTCCTTTCTTTACGTCGGGATCCGAAGAACCCCATGTTTTATATGGCAGTAAATTAAAAAGTTCTTGATGCTTCGAAGTTTTCAAATCATAGGTTTCTTTACTACTACTTGTGGCTAAACCTACAGGAATCTTGTATTTGTTTAAATGATGCAACAGTTTTTCAACCCCTTAAATAAAGAAAATAAATAAAATGAACAGTGCTTTTAATTATTTCTCTAACTTTCGTTTTTTTACAGCTTCGCACTGTATCTTGCATGTAGCAGGGTAGGCAAAGGGAACCTCCTCAGACATAAGACATTCCGCTCCTCACTGTCCCCCGAATTTTAAAGTCATTTTGTGTAGAGTGCTGGAGGTCAACGCCGGGCTTTGCCTCGACATCAAAACGAAGAAATGAAAATATTAAATATTTCATTTTTTCGAGTAGTAATCGAACTCATAGCCTGTCGCGTTTATACTCATCTGCAGCTTTAATTATAATCATCGTGTAACTTCCCAATATTATTTACATTAATATTTATTTTACCTGGCATTACTTTGGAATGTAAAAATAGATTATTAAATATTTTTCGCGTCTCGTATAGAAATTCATCCACAGAAAGCGGCAATTCTAGCTCACTTATAATGGAACCGGCGAATTCTTTACTCTGCTGGCCCATTATTTTACATTTTAAATCAAAAGTAAATTCTTTATTATATCTAGACGCAACTTCTTGAAATCCCAATGTATATAAATCTTCTGTATCTGAAAGTGTAATTAAAGAAAATATATACGATTATATTGATACACATAAATTCATCTATGCTATAAAAACATCTTATTATTCTAATACACTTACTTAATATTAGCCCGTCCATATCAAATAAAACATAACTTACAGGTTTGTACGACATTTTATTAAAAATATATGAAACAATTTGCAGCGGTCAATTATTATTAATTTTGTACTATTACGTGATATTGCCTTGAAATTTGTTCTTACGTACGCTCTTAGCAACATCTCAATTCAATCTATTATCAGCTTATCAGTGAATATATTAACATGTAAAGCTTTCCATTCATTAAAATTTATAGAGGCATATTTTTAACAATATATAAATTTATATTATGTAGAAAGAAAAAGAAAAGATTTTATACAGACGTGAATTTTATTTATTTATTATAATAAAAAGTTTCGAATTACAAAATATGAACCCGCCTTCTTTTTATTTACTCTACATGACCACAATTCTTTCAATCCCGTCTTTACTGTTAGGACCTCACAGTCCAAGGTCCTCACCTCATGTAGATGTACCCAAAGATTTGTATACAACTGCAATATATTTTTTTATAATTTGTTCTACTACTGCAAATTCTTAAATTATGTGTGGCCTATAAACAACACCCTGATATGTCCTAAGACAGCACTAGCCTTCTAAATAATAATAATAATAAAAATTAAACTATTAAATAATTATTACTACATAATTGTAGAAGTAGATATATTTCGCAATATTTTTTTTAGTTATCGTTTTGAAAGTGTATCAATATAACAAATTTTAGAACTGGCAACGTATTTTGCTTATGTTTACGCTTAAAAAGTATACATTCTAAACGTCATTTTGTATTAGTGGGAAAAGTTTTATAAACTCGATAAAACCTTAAACAGACAGCGAATAATTTACAAGCTTTGGTTTGTTCTATTAAAATGACAACGTATTTTTTAAAATATTCTATACGTATTTGTTAAATATATTTGATATCTGGATTTTTTATTATCATGGAAGTGCCAGGTATGAGCTTGTTTCAAGGCGCTGCAAGTATTCACATAAATAACAGCGCTCAAGACAGGCTTGAAGAACAAGAGGAAATCGAAGACCAGAAACGACGCAACGAAGAAGTAATATTATATTTTATCATAATATAACCTTTGTTAAACATGTTTATTTACTAAGTTTGTTTAATTTTAGCTCCAACACAACTTGGTTAATGCCTTTGACGACCTTCTCGATGACGATGAGAATAGCTCTGTTAATAGCAGTGGAAATTACACACTAGATGCCACTCGCCAGAATGGAGGCAAGTAATTTGTTAATATTTAAAAAATATACATTTTTCAACTTTAAACTGGTTTATTACGTTTTTTAAACAGCGAATATGTATTACGATTTCTTGTTTTATAAATTTTATTTCATTAATCTACCTGTTGCTATATTATAGTAATACTATTTGTTTCTTTTTAATTGATAAAAATGTTTATTTGAAAATAAATTTATACTATGTTTATAGTCCAACATGCTGTAAGATCAGGATTGCCACCTACATATGTAGAGTCTTTAAATCATATAAAAGAAAATCAACATATTTCTGAATCACCTAAACAGTATTGTGAGACTCCAAAAAATAATTTACAAAATTTAAGACATCAGGATGATACCGCAAAAACACCATATAGCCCATATGGAGCTGGTGATGGACAAAATCATTACTTTCACCAAGATTTTAGAGGTATTATTTTAAATTTAGTATTTTTATCCTAATATTGTATAAATAATTTACCACATTTCATCATTTACCATGTTGCAATTTTAAGCTGTTTTATACTGCTATAAAATATATCCCATATTAATTTTTTACAGGAAATTGTATTAACAATTTTGATGCTAGACAAGAGTATATGAACCATGAACAATTGAAAGTAATGTATGAAGTAAGTAATTTAAATATCTATTTTTTACATAAGACTATATTGACATTGGAAAACAATTTTGTTGTATCTCAAAAGAAGGCTCTTTTGAGATACAAAAAGATTGTTTTCCAGCATCAATATATGTTCTAAAAACATAATAATATTAAATTCTTCAGATGCGAATAAAAGAGTGTCAACAATTTGCTGCTAAAGTAGAAAAGCTAGACAGTGACATAGATGGTCTACGTGCACGTCTTACTGCAGCTGTACATGATAAGAACAAAGCTGAACTATCACTAGAAGAAGCTCATCATTTACTTGGTATGTTAGTTAGTTTATTTACAAGAAATCACCAGCTATTCACTAGTGACTGAAGTTTTGTTAGTGGGAAATAAAGTATCTTAACACTAGGTTCCCAATGCCTACCCTGCTCAGCGAATGATACTTCCTAAGGGGCCTCTATATGTTGTATCCGTGTATGTATCATATAAGGGTTCAAAAAGATTGGGTTGACATAGAACTTGATATTCTTAAAAAAAGAGAATCATCAATAACAAATTCTTTTATTTTTCCTCAATTGAAAATTTATAAAATAATATTCTTGTCCATCAAAGGAAAAAAAGGAAAGAGGAGAATGGAATGTCTTGTCACTAAGTTCTCTTTGGCAAGTGAAATAATAAAACTAAATAAAAAATTTAATTTCACACAGCATCAAGTAAGCATAAGTCGATAGAGTTAGAGCAGCAAATAACGTCTCTCAATAACAAAATGGTTGAAAGTGAAGAGGACAAACAACAGTTAAGATTGGAACTTAGAGCCGCCAATGTTGCATTGCAGGAGGTTCAGCAAAGATTACACACTATGCAGGTAATGTGGGGTTACTGTGCCGTTCATAGATTATGTCTTATCAATTTCATAACTTTTGACCCCTTTCTTTTCCTTGTCACAGTTGGTCTAGATTGTGAGACTTGCCATATATTTTATATGCTAACTATGCTATAATAGGCTTCAATTCAATACATAACTGTACTGCTCTTCTAATGATATGCTATGAGCTATGTACAAACTAAAAAGTACAGGCAATCAAAAGTAGAAAAATATTGTAAACATGCTATGGTATAAAACACAAGTAATACTCAACACCCAATTTACGTGTTCAGTGGAGGTAGTTAACTCCGCGGTTTGTATTGCTACCAGGGCGACTAAATGAAAAAATAATTCCTCTGTGTTATAATCGAACCCACAACCTCCGCGTCGACAGTCACTCACAGTGACCCTGCGCTACAACGGTCTGTACCATAATTTTTAAATTATATACAAAATACTAATATAATTAAATATTTATTGCTTTTATAATTTGCAGGTTGCTCACTCACATGATACTGATGCATTGTTCAGAGAACAGCAAGACAGGTATTTGTAACATATTACTAAAAAAAAATTTGAAGAAAAAAAAATGTTTATACTATGATTTCTAAGTTTCACTAACATTTGCTTTTATTCTGCACATTTTTTTCCATATTTCATTTTTTAGCAAAATATACAATATTTATTGTAAGGTTCTCAGCAAATTATTATTTTTAATGTTATTGTTGCATTTAAGTGAATTGTATGAGAAATGAATAATCTTATAATTAATATTAATTAATGATTTTTATAGACATCGGGAAGAAATGGACAGATTACAGAATGATTTGATGAATGCTAAAAGTAGACTGGACGAAAAAGTAAGAACGTTTTTATTATGCCTTTTGTAATTGCATAAAAATTATAATTGTATATAAAACATTTTACATTTAGCACATTATAGTTAAATATCCAAGTTTTCTTATAATTTATAATAATAAAATAATTAATATATCACATTATTGAGGTTGTTGTGGCTGAGCAGCACAGTCTCTGACTGTAAACACCAAATCTGTGGATTCGATTCTCACATTGGGGGATTGAGTTATTATTTTAAAAATTCTCTGCCTATACAGCATAAAGTTGAAAAAAAAGTAATAATACCTTTAAAAATTATATGTTTCAGGACAACGAAATAAAAATGCTTGAAAAGCGATGTAAAGAAAGAGATCGTCAAAAAGAAGAAATTTTAGTAGAAAAGGGAGCTACAATAAACAGACTGGCCAGTGAATTAGACGCGGCTCAAAAACGACTTTTAAACGGTGAAAGCAACAGGCTCAAGGAAAAAGTATTACAATTAACTACTGAAAGAAACGCTGCCAGGGAACAAGTTAAAGAACTGGGGGTAATTAATAATGTTTTTTTGGCGTAGCGACACAGCATCAACTGTATACACAACCACTGTGGGTTCGATTTCCGTGAGTGAGTTAGTTTCATTTCTTAGCTTCGGTAGGTAAAACAAAGCTTAGCGTTGAGTTCCGCCACTCAACACGCAATGTCTCTAAACAAAAAGAGTATCTTAGTACTAGGTTCCCTCTGTCTAAGCCGATATATACAGGATACAGCGTAAGATTAAATTATTATTTTCACCTACATAGCACAACAGCTCTGGGGTTACCTTTTTATTGCATGTATATGATATGTTAATATTTTTGATGTTAATACATTTAATTAAAATTAAAAATATATATATATTTACAGTCAAAATTAGAAGTGACGGCACAGGAGCTAGTGATGTGCCGCACCAGAGTGTCGGGTGCACAACACGAGCACGACGCGTGGCGCGCAGCACTAGCGCACGTGCTGTCTGAAGTCACGCCCGACAATTATAATATAGGTATATTATTAGCTTACGCTCAATAACTTCACATTTATATGTATTAAGAAAACATAAAAATTTGACTGTAGACGGACTTGAACTCTTTGGAAACCGTCTAAGAGTCCACGTTTTCTTAATAAGTCATAATATTTTTCTTTCCTATATATAGCATAACACTTTAAAAAAATAACATCAGAGAGAATCTAATGTCAACAATACTGACCAATCATTCTCTACTTTTCACACGAATTCAAGCCATAAATAGATAATGCATTCCATAATATGAAATATTTTTATTACCTTACTCTGATGAAAAGAAAAGGTGCAGCGTTGAGTTCCTCCATTCAACACGCAATGACTCGAAATTTGGAGGATTGGCGAGTCTTAACAGCTTCAGGTTTACCGACCTTGCTATACGGAAAAGGCGTAAAACTAACATTTTTTAATCTTTTAAATTTCTCTACTGTGAATATTTCTGATGTTAAAAACATACATTACCCTCATGTATTTATTTATCGTACTTAATGCTTTACAGGTGATCCTCCATCACCTGGAAAATTGGCCACGCTTAAAGAAGTATTAAGCAGATACAAACAACAGCTACAAAAACTATCAAATATGCAAGAAGAAATAAATAAACGGTACATATTGTCCTCTTTCCTTCCTCTTCTAGATATGTATTTTAAAGTTAAAATTACAAAGTGCTTATATTTTTGTCGGCGACGGCTAACGAATGCTTATAAAATTAAATTAAATATGCAATTGTTTTTTTTATTAAGTCCTTATAAAATTGTGGTGTGGTGTTGTGTGTTAAAGAAATTTAATAGTTAATTGCAATTAATTATTTGTTTTCCATTTGCCAGTGAAAAACGTCTCGAACAACATCGTAAACAAGAATCTGATTTAAGATCTAAATTGGAAGAGCAAAAAGGTATAGAGATGCAACTCAATTCAAAATTAGCGGTACTGCAAAACAAATTGGAGCTACTCGGTACCAACTCTGATAGAGAACTGTTAGTGACATATAAACAACAGAACGAACAGATGAAGAAGCATGCTGACGATCTAAGGAGTGAAATTAAAAATGTAAGTTGTGTGTGTCTTCTTAACCAACTTCTGTAAGAAAAGGAAGTTATCAATTCAACTATATTTTTTCATGTTTGATTACGTTACGTACAGAACTTTTGACTGGGTGAACCGTTTTTGATTATATAACTTCTAATTTGAAGTAAATCGCTTCGTTACGTAACTCGTCGTTACGGCTTCAGTCTATCTGGCTTTCCTTTCTCTCACGTATACGGCAGCAGCAGGCAGGCTCGTCCTTTCTCACTCTAACCCACAGAGCTACTTGTATTTCGGAGAAATGCTTTTCTTTCCTCTCTTCACGTGAATCAGTGTTGGCATGTTTTAATATATATTTCTTTGTATTACAGTTGGAATTGAAGTATACAGAACTAGAAATGGAATATGACAAGTTAAAGTCAGAGAAGGGAAGTCGTGCGTCCCTCGTACAAGAAGCCAACGCGGACCTCCTAAGGGAACTCGAGAAGTACAATGGACAGTTAAAAGAGACACTTAAAGAGAATGGCGAATTGAAAACTTTGTATTTACAGGTACTTTTGTTCAATAAAATTGTTTATAACATAAATATGATAAACATTGAAATAATAATGTACCTCTTGACTTTTCTATTTCTCGCTCCAGCCAGTGTTTTAACACTAAATCGTATAATTGGGATATAGTGTTAAAACACTCTGTTTGTTGAGCAGTTGAGATTGAAGTCATTATCATGAAGTTTACAGTGACATATTGTCATTATCATGGAGTTTATAGTGCTACTAGATTATTTAAAATAATATTACTCAAAGAAATAAATTACAAAATCTATATGCAATATGCAAAAGAGCAGCTTTTAGCTTCAGTTAATAAATACAAATATTGTTATATATAGTAATATTTATTTTTTAAATAACAGGTGTGCACAGCACGAGACTCTATATCTCGGGAACTAAAGGACGTACAAATAAAAACACAAAGAGAACTCGACCAATACAAATCTCAAGAAAGGGATTACATAGAAAGAATAGAGAAAGAGAAACGCCATGTAGAAAAAATTACGATAGACCTAACAAATTCGAAAGATGAGTTAGAAAGAGCTAACAGGAGAATATCTGAACTGCAGAAAGAGTTTACTGACAAACAGAAGGAATTCACCGATAAACTTAATAAATTCTTAGAAGGTACTTTTGTAATATGTATAATATATGAAAAAAACATTGAAATTGTTTAGAAGCTATTAATTTATTTTTTTAGTTTTTATAGTTTTACGCTGATTCCCGCACATACCAGGTTAGTCAGAGAGAGAGTTCGAGGCGGTCGATCTCGACGCCGCAAATTGCTTTGAGTTTCGCGGTCAACTCACATATATACATACCTCGAAAATTTATCAATAAAAATGTAAAATATAGAAATAAAGTGATACAGCGTGAAGCTGTAAAAAAAGCTTAGAAAAAATATTTTATTTCAGACGAGAAAACAGCGATGCGTAAGGAAATGGAGGCCTGCGCCAACTGCGAACAGCAGCTAAAGCGTATCCGGAATCTGGAGGGTCAACTAGTCAAATATCAAGTTAAAATAGGTATAATACTTAGAGCCAGTTTCTCCGGTTACGAATAAAGTTTCAGATAGTAATCTAAAAATTAATGCTATCTCACAGATAGAGGATAAAAATACAAAATAACTTACTTTTATTTTCAAGAATAATGTTCTCTATGAACGGTAATAGTAGGTAACAATTCATATGATTTGTTACATTTTTAAAAATGTATTACAAATAAATATGTAAAAGTGAAATTCATGTGTCAAATGTGTATTGCTATTCAAGAACAATAAAACCAAAAATTATAGCTTGTATGGCAAATAACTGCGACTTTTTCAGCCAATGGTGAAACGGGCCCTTAATGTCTTTGATTTTGTGGTTATTTATAATTTATTTATTTGTTTCAATTCAGTAGTAGCAGTTTTATTAGGCAATTTTTACGATAATAATTATATTAACTAAATTACTATTGAGATTGGCATAGAGTATGACTGTAAACATGATGGTTGAGTGAACTTACACGCAATGTCTTGAAGATTGGGTGGTTTGTGGGGAATGGAGTGTTTTCACACTATGTTTCCTGTCTTGGTTCCTGCTACACACAGGATACAATGTGAAGCTAAAAAATCATATTTCAATCAATTTCAGCCGCTCAAGAAAGTAACGAAACTTTAATGAAAGAGCTGAGGGGCAAAGCAGAATTCTTTCAAAATTATATAATGGAAAGGTATAAAAAGCTGAGTGACGTCCGCACTGTGGGAACTAATACAGAAGATAAAAACCCCATACTAAATAGTACGAATATTGAGACAGAAGTGGCACAAGACCATGATGAATCTTTGGAAGAAAAGGTATATAAATTAGTAGCACTTTTAGACCGGATTGACATTATATTGCAACTCACAGTTTATCACAGTTTTTTATTTCGAATTTGCTTCTTTTAGTTAGGAATAATAAATACGCCTGTCCTTATTAATATTGTCGAATGTGAAAATAGGCCTCTTTAAGTTAATATTTTTTTATACTCGGCCGTGGTTGATTATAAGTAATTATTGAGTGTAGTGTATTCATTTATAATAGAATTATAAACATATTTATATTTCAACCATTTCTGAAATCTGACTGTTTTTCCGACAGTAAATAGTAATCAAAAATATTTTATAATAAAATGTAAATATTACTAATTTCAGACTGCCTTAATGATGAAAGAAAAAGCAATAAGAGAACAAATAGCTGAAAAATTCACACTCGAAATTAAAACAATAGAAATGAACTGCGCAAGACGTTTAAAAGAAATGGAAACAGAACAACTAGCAACTGTTACTAAAATAAAAGATTTGTTAGAAAGGAAAGCTACAGAAGTTGATACTTTAAAAGAATTTATTCTATCGGAAAGAGCTAAAGTGACTCAAATATTAGAGTCAAAAGAAAATGAGATATCAGTACTTATAAAAGAGCATAACTTATTACAAAAAGAAAGTCAACACGCTAAAGAGGATTTGAGTGAATGGAAAAAGAGAGCAGAGAAGTATAAAGACAATTTATCACGATTGGGTTCTTTAGAAAATGTATTGAAAAAGGAAAAAGAAGAGTTTAGAGTTAAAACAAGTTCTGATGCTAAGGAGTGTCAGCATTTGAGAAATAAATTGAAAGAACTACAAGTTAATATTTCTGAATTAGAACAGAAATATATGAATGTGCAAAATGACTATCATATACTGCAGGAGAAATATAAAAATGTTAAGAGAAC
>FAPP01004862.1:0-11750 GCA_001485965.1 Heliconius ismenius | reverse complement strand
CCCCCGAGCTGGAATTCAACCCACAATCGTCGCGTTTACCCTAAGATATGTATGTGTATACAAGATGAAGAAAATGTATGATAATATTAAAACAATACAGTAAAAGTGTTTTCGTTAGTAAATGCAGGCAAAACGTCACAAGTGCTTAAACAGTCTCATAAATAGACTAGAAGTCAAGTGGGAAACCAAGACCAACAAGACCTTTGGATAAAATTATTTTATAAAAATAATACTATTTTACTCATATATTGCTAAATTCTGAAATTTCCATATGTTTTGGAGCATAAATTATTATATTATTATAACCCCTGTATAAAATAATACTATAAAAAAAGGAGGTCATTAATAAAATTAATAGCTTCACGATGTATGCCGCATATAGCAGAGCCACCGTTTGACTGTTCCCAATACGGAGAATAAATAACTTTTCTCACTCTGGGCAATAAGACAAAGCGCGGCATTGAGCCCCGTCACTTAACACGAAATATATCAAAAAATATACGAAAAGTGGGGAATGGAGTGTTTTAACATTAGGTTCTCTCTGCCTATCCAGCTTAAAGTAGGATATAGTGGCAAATTAAAAAAAACCTATTCATTTATAATTATTTAAAAGATGTTTATCAGAAGTACTATAGGAAGTGGCATTGTGGATGTGACCATGGTCGCGACAGCCTTTGAATACTTGTTTGTTTAACAACATTAACAGGAAATATATTGAAAATGTCTCTTGCAGAATTCCCATTTTGTTATGATTTTTACCTTATTCTGTTTAAGATGGCATCTTAAATTTTTTAAAAGAGTAACAATACTAACAGTTATAGCGAAGGATGTTGATTTAACAATGAACTGACATTAAATTTAATATGTTCAGGTTCTAATGAAACAGCATTGACTGTAAACACAATGGTTGTGGGTTTGATTCCCACTTGTGGACACAATTATATTCAACTTATTGTGATATGCCTGCTCTGGAATGTAAAGTGTTGCCACCATACATCACATAATGTCTTAAAAATTGGGGAGTGAAGAACACTTTTTAAGAAAGAGTATGAAACTGTCAAAAAAAAAATTTAAATTACAAATAAATCATTAGAATGTATATATTTTGATCATTGCATTATTAACCTCATAACAAGGAATTTTATACAATATTTTTGTTTATTAAACAGATAGCACAAATGTGTGAGGTTATTACACTATTTATCACAAAAAATATAAAAGAACAAAGCTATCACAGTAATATGATAAACAAATATAGATTGTGATAGTACTTATCTTGTCTTGCCTAAATAACTTGCAAACATCTTCAATATGAAGACTTGACAAATATTATTAAAATATATATAGTCCATATAGCAGGCAGAGAAAAGCAACACCAAATTAAAGATTATTCAACTAGAATGTGAATGAATGAAATGAATGAATAAAAACCTTTAAAGTATTTTCTAGAATTAAATTGATGATTATCCTAGACTAAATATTCTAATAATTATAACTCTTCCACCTACTTCCATCCTCTACATACTAGGAGTCGGTTTTGTTGATAAGTTCAAAGAATTTTCTGCCCAAATGCAAGACTTTGTATTGTTACAGTAAGAATATGTAAATATTACCAAAAAAAAATCTTAATTAAAATGCCAAATTATTAGATAAAAAAAAATCTAAATTTGTGATTCACAATGACTCGTGCCTTTAAATTTATAAGATAATTTGTAATTGAAAAGTTACAGTTTACAAGGGAAAAAAAATATTAAAAGCTATTTTGAAATTGTGTGTGTAATTATTTTGATGAAATCTTTTTTATAAATCATATTAGAGTTGCTTGAACAAGTCGATTAGCTTAAAGTTGGTTAGTAGAAAAAAGTAGGTATTTGAAATATTTTTTCCAGTTAAGTAATTTTGTTATAAATATATTTTTTTAATTTAAAATTTATATTTTATAAAAAGACTGCATTACCTAAATAGGAAGTTAATTATAAATATTGAAATAAGTATAATATATTACGAAATTTACATATTATAAAAAATGCTTAAAAGATTCTTTTTTTTTAATTACATTTCACTATAACATATTAGAAAAATTTCCCATGTACTTACAAAAAAATCCTGTCTTACTTGCAAAAAACACACAGACTACACTGTTTCCTTTGAAAACTGAACATAAACTTCACAGCCTGTACTTCTATCTGTAAGTAATCTAAATCATAGCAGCTATCAATTTTTGATAAAACTTTATCATACCTCATATGTTATATACAGCAAGTATATAAGATTTTTCACTGTACACAAGTGACGTCACTGCCATACGACTCGCGAGTCGCGAATACACAAACAAATAGATACTAAGCAGATAATCACGGCCTAATTTCTGTTTTCCTTTGCAACAAGTTCACCGCTACGTCAAGCTAGTCGAGTTTTCTTTCACTCAAATACTATTTGAAGTTTTGTATAAGTTATAACTAAAATTTAGGCACCCGATCGAGGTGAAGGCCTGCCTTATAGTGCGTAACTGGGTCTCGGTCGAATACCTAAATAAAAAGCTAGCGATTGTAAAAATTAACGCAACGCTTACCAAATTGTATATCTGGGGGTCCTGTTACAATTGATTCCCTCTCTCAGACTTATCAACATAAACATATATGACACATTATACTAATATCACTTTGTACGACACTATGTTATACGATTTACTGTTTAATTTTGTACAATTTACTTTATTTAATTTAAACAAAACACTTTTTTGACGAATTGACAAAAATCGCCTCGCTCATGACAAATCAACATGTCTTCCAACACTATATCCGGTCAAGTCAGAATGATTTGTGAACTGATAAATAAAGATATACTTTGCATATATTCTTAGCGACAAGTAAGTATAATAATTATAATTAATATGTTAACTTTTATAATTAATATTTATATATTTTAACCATATCATACTGATGTAACAGTGTAATGTTACTGGACAAAGATTCAATATTTATGATATATAAGTCATGGAGCTATTTACTTGTCTATTTTTTATAATTTAAATATTTTTTATTGTTTTTATTAGGAAAAAAGTATGGTACCTTTAGATTTTGTTACTGGGTGAAAATATATATTTTTTTTACATTTGACAGTGACAGAAACGGGAAGCATGACAGCATCGGCGTTAAATAGTTGAAAGTTGAAAATAAACGGTTATGATCTTCTTAACTTTAAACCTTTTTATTGTCTAATTTACTTATTTAAATATGAATTTTTCAAGTTTCTCCAGTAGCCCGTCTCCAGCAACTAACACACAAACTGTTAAAAGAGTTAAAACATTTGTAAGTAATTTAAAAACTCTACTTAGGTTATGTTAAAGTAACTATTTTACTATATTTACAGATATTTTCAGGTATTACCAGAAAAATGTTTCGAAAAACGAATTGGCGCCGCTTGGAGACGTGGTAACCAATTCGCAATATATCCTCGAAGTCAAAACGTAAACAAAAATATATCGGAAGACGCTCATAAAACAGACGATAAGATTATAAATATTCGTCAGAGTATAGTATTGTTTACTCCAATACTACGAAAACTTGTTAACGAAGCAAATGGCACATTCCTGTCTTTACAAAAACTAGTTGAAACTTCTAAAACAACAGACAACCAAGTCGAATTCCTTAAGCTTTCGCGCCAATATCGCTCCATAATTCGAGTGTGTATTGAAAGCTTACAAGAAGCTGCTCAGAAAGAAAATGACGGAATTGAAAAGAACACTCTACATTCATACATAACAATTTTCTATTCAATAGAATGTATTTGGCATTTGTGCGAGATATTATTCATAGATATAATCCCTGGTGAGGTTGTACTGCCATTTTTATTAGAGTGGGTTCGTTTTCATTTTCCGTGTCATGAGCAGACTGCGGCTCAGCTACTAGAAGCCTGTGAGAGGGGCTCAGAAGACCATTCTGAGTACTGGGATACTGTTATAGGAATGGTAGTTCAGGGTAGAGTAGATGTGGCCAGAGCATTACTTAAATTACATTCGGCAGCTGATACCAATGAATTTAAACTAGTTGATAACTCATTGAGAAGCATGCCTGTATATAGTGTAAGTTTCTTTTGTTTATTTGCAAAGAATCATAGAATATAAATGATAAAAGTTGACTATTTTTTAAGACCTAAGCCTACTAAAGTGGTTGGATGACTGGTTATTAATCTTAGAGCATGACAAAAAAAATGTAATTTAGGAAGAAAATAATACTTGTAGCTTAACAATTTTGATACAGTATTCTGTAAAACCTTTGAAACATAAAAGTTTAGTAATTAAAAAATTAAATTAATTAATAAAGATAAAACT
Source organism: Heliconius ismenius (assembly GCA_001485965.1). Classification (NCBI taxonomy): domain Eukaryota; kingdom Metazoa; phylum Arthropoda; class Insecta; order Lepidoptera; family Nymphalidae; genus Heliconius; species Heliconius ismenius. The sequence continues at coordinate 7,417 of FAPP01004862.1, read as the reverse complement.
AAGACTATTGTGGCCATTGTGGTGCAATGGTGGCAGTGTCGTTTTGCCTCTGTCATTGTGGTTGATGGTTGTGGATTTGAGCCATAACTGGGATAATGAATGCCTTATGTTGTTATAAGTACTTGGTATTGAGATCTACCACACCATATGCAATGCATGCAGAATATGGCAGAAAGTGGCAAATAGAAGAGTCTTGATTGAAATGGATTGTCAACACTAGGAATGCAGGTACCTTCGGCCTACCCTGCTATGTGCGGGAAACAGAGTGAAGCTAATAGTAAAAAATATTTTTAAAAATCCCATAAGAGGAAAAAGTGCAAACTGAAAAAATTATGTGAATTACATTACTTTCTATGACCTTTAATAAACTTTTTATACTATTGGTTGATATTTATTAGACTTTCATAAAAAAAATCGTTTTTAGGTGTATGGAGGTATATCAACAGGTGAATTCACAATAACCTGGAAACATTGGCAAGCAGAGTGTAGATCTAAACTTGGAAGTAGATTATTGATCGATCAACCTCAATTAGAACTTATTATGAGAGTGAGTGCAGCATATACAACAAAATATCATTTTTCTGTTAAACATATCTTAGAATTATTCTGAAGTTTGTTGCATATTTTTACCTTCACTGGTTCAATATTAACTGATAATTAAAAAATATTTTTATATATTTTCTAAAAAGTATGATTAATATTTTTTTAATTCCATTAACCTAAGTTTTAATGTAAAACCATACCAACAGCTAATAACAGGAGACTATACAGCTTTTCAATCAATAAGAACTAAATATTCATCTTGGTTCGATATCCTGGGAGGCTGGCTTCTCTTCACATCTCCCTGGGCAAAGAGACGGGATCTCAGTGCCGCTGGAGCGGCCTGTGCTGGTATGGAGACCACCGGCTTGTCTCATTTGGATGTTATGGTTCGAGCGTTGCTTGATGGGGACTTGCATCAGGTATGTAGGATTTGTTTAGTTATTATTAATCAGTATCAGCTGCATGCTGTATCTTGCACACAGCAGGGTAGGCAGAGGGAATTTAGTGCTAACACACTGTTTCCCATTTTCCGCCGAATTCTGGTGGCATTGCGTGTTCAGTGGCGGCTTTTGCCTCAACACAAGAGCAAAGAAATGAAAACAAATTTAAATAAATATTTCATCTCTTCGAGTAGGGATTGAACCCACTATCTGTCGGCTTACAGTCATACTTTGTGCCCGTACGCCACGACTGGCCTCTGTGTTATAAATATTAATATAATATCTATCTTAATTAAATTTTCCAGGTGATTCATGAAATACAACAGGTGTCTGACAATGGGTGGTTTGCTGCTCATCTAACTGATATGCTGTTCCACTGTGGCAAGCTGCAGGTTTTGGATAAGCAGCAAAATGAGTAAGATATTTGGTTTTTTAAACTAATTTAAAGAAAAAAAGAATTCTTGTTAGAAATAATTCTTTATATATGTGTTTACAATTTTCTCGGAAACTAAAAGCTGAAAATAAAAATTTAACGTAGCGGGATTTGAACCCACATCTCTTGGAAACTGTCCAATTGCTCTCACCACTAACCCATAAATAATATTATTAAGATACATTCATATATCGAAATTCTTATACCTTTGTGTGCAACTTATTTATGTTGTCACCATGAAATAAAAACTAAAAGTCATACCAAGTATTTTTTTATTTAAATATTTCTCTTGGTATATTAATTTTTATTATTATCTTATCTTGGCGTGCAACGTTGCGTTGAGTCACCACTCAAGAAGAATTAGATGGAAGGTGAGGAACTTCCTAATGGTAACAGAGTGTTTTGAGACTAGATTACCAGGTATCCTCTTTCCTGCTATTTGCGGGATACAGCGTTAAGCTCTAATAAAAGAAATCTTATCTTTTATAGTTTATCTTATTTATAAGTTGCTCTTATCTATAATGCTTGAATAATTAGAGTAAATAATTTAGAAACATATTGACATTGTTTGTGTAAATAATTTATGTCATTTTAGTTTTCTTTAAGGATATGTAAAATTTTTCATAATGCTTGAAATTGCATTATTTCATAATGCTTGAAATTTATTACAAAAATTCCAATTTCGTGAAACTCAGAATTCATGTCACCAGTTTAATTATTTCCAATTTTTTTGTTATTTACCACATTTTTGTTTCTGATCTAATTCATAGATATTTGTATAAAAAATATATTTGTGAGGTCATCAAAAATGTGTTAATTAATAACAATTAATGAAAAGTAGATCTCTGCCCTTTTAATAGGATATAAAAAAATACAGAAGATATCATTTCCACATTTATAAAGATTATACCATAATTAAATATACTAAAAAAGGTAATAACACTTGTTTGAATTTCCATTTTCCTTTTTTATTTTCCAGTATAACAATAAACCTCCGGGACAGTCTAATCCTGGAGTATGGATCATTACTTCTAGAACACAAATCACTCTGGTCAGTGGGACTATCCTATTTAGCGTCTTGTTCCGAAGGAGGAAAGAGGGCCGAGCTGCTATTAGAACGAATGCCGATAGAAACAGAGGCCAAAGCTATTAGAGTGGCCGCTGAGGCCAAGAAGTTTGGACTTTTAAGTGTTGGTAAGTTGCTTGGTTACAAGATTTCACCTCAAAGATTTTGTGTTTCTATTTAACTTCCACTCCTTATATCGTCTTATAAAGTATGGTACTTTATTGTCGTTATATAGAGTTTAGACTGTATTTTCATCATGGACGTAGGAAAAGGGGAGGCCGAGTGGTCCATGCCCACCCCAGAATAGTCTGGGGCCCATTTTGTGTGGGCAAGCCATTTTCTTACACGAACCCACAACCTGTTACAGTCGCATGCTTGTGCCTATTTTACTTTTAATATTTAAAATTTTCCAGTACAAACAATATGCTCGTGCATGTCCACACGTCGCCTAACCACGGGAGGTGCGGGCGCAGCGCTCGCGTGGGCGGGGCGCGGCCGCAATCCAGCGCTTTGCGCTCGAGCCGCGCACACAGCGCTCAAAGCGTACAGCGCTGGTGAAGCGCTGCCAGCCGCTGACCTGCTGTTGACCGCGGGCGGGGTGCTGCTTATTGATGATACGCTGCTGTTGTTGGGTGGGTGTTATTTTATTTAATTTTTTTAAGATTGGTAGAGTGATGTGTTTTTTTTTATAGCTGAAAATTAAGTGATTTACATTTAGTACTGACGTTTTAGTTTATTATATAAAATGAGAGTTATATTAAATGTAATATACAATGAATGTACTTTGTTATTAAAATATAATATTATGCTTTTGTAGTATTTTATTTTTATAGTATGTGTATACAAAGCTGACCTTGGTTGTCATAGAACTTAGTCATTGGCTGAAGCATTAAATAATATTAAAACATTGTGTCTCCAATTTTCAGGTAAATACTGTGATTTCCACAGACTATACAAAAATAGAGAATTTAAAAAGGCTGCCAAGTTGCTAGTATCGCTAATCACGTCCAACATAGCACCTGATTAGTAAGTTGTATTTATTTATAATTTAGTATTTTATATATGAAAAAAAAAAAATTAGGATTTATAGTCCAAAAAAATTTTCATTTCAGTTATAAAATATAAAAATATGGCGGTATATTTACACAAAGTGAAAAAATAACATATTAATGAATGAGAATATGATTCTCTTCTTTTTCTTTCTTTTCCCATAACCGTCGTGCTTACAATCACACGCTGGCGCCACAACAACCTCATTTTAGACATCATCATCATCATCATCAATAGCCATCTTTTGTCCACTGNNNNCATCTTTTGTCCACTGTTGGACATAGGCCTTCCCCAATTCTCGCCACCACACACACACTATTATAGACATAATAATAAAAAAATAATTAATAAATATTGAGCTTAATAAATATTCTGTTATTCACAGCTTCTGGCCAACACTCTTTCTAGACACTCTACCACTCTTAGAAACAGAAGAACCTGTTATATCCTCTGAAGACACATATGAACTAATGCTGCAATTAGAACTCCATAGCAAATGCCTTGCTGAAGAAAAGGCGGAGCTCCTCCGACTGGCCCTAGCCAGAAATCTGGCCAGAACTGCCCTTCTAGATGACTTGTGAAAATGCTGTGAAATATAGTGATATACAGTAAGATATAGTGAAATACTGTAAAAAAGTGACAATAAAATGTAACAGTTTTTCCTGTTCCCGTTGAACTTTCGGAAAATCCGCTCTAAGTGCTCCCCTACACTCCCCAAGGAACATACATGCCAAATTTATGTTTTCTATGTCAAATTATACTATTAGTTGTATCCTTTTCTAAGTTTGATTCTCAAAAACAATAATAAGTGTTAATTGGAGTTGTGCATACATCTTAATGTGATTTATGTAAATGTCGATTACCTGACCTCTGATTGTATCCATTTTTGGTCATTTCTTTTTTTGTAATTGTCAACATTTTTGTGTAAAGATTGTGGGAAGATTATTAATAAATATCTAATTACATAAAAGAACTTTTTGGAATAATATTGTTGTTAACTTTTTAATTATTAACTCTGTATTAATTTACTTCAAAATATTTTGTGAATATTATTATATTTTAATAAATATAAAAATATTCACAAAATACTAGTTTCAGTTTAAAATAATTTTTAAACTGAGACTAGTATTTTTTTTACTTTGATAAAAATAAAAAATATCATTTTTTTGGACTAAAGTACTTTCCTTTTGTATCCCTCAATATCCAGAGTGAGGATAGAACTCACAACCATCAAGTTTAGAGGGAGATATTGTGTGGTGCAGTTGATTCTGTTGCGGCACAATGGCTTCAGTTATTTGCTATTTAATTAATAATATTCTTAAAATCATTTTTGTAATTAGTATTTGTTTTATTAGTAGTACTTATTTGTTAGAATATCTTTAATTTAATTTGCTTAGAATATAATTTCAATTGAATAAAGTTGTGTTTTTTATTACCACAAATTTCATATAAGTTGATAAAAAAAAGTTTATTTAAATCACACTGTATTTAATAATATTCTTTTATCTTAATTTTGTGTTAATGTGTACATTTTTAATTTTCAGTTAAAAAAATATTAACTTTTTTAAAGAAAGAATTTTTAACAAACTTTGTAATTCCTTATGGACACTATCATACCTTAGTGGGACAATGAATATTTGTACATGACATGGTACTGGGTTCGACAAGCCTTGGATTAATATTTCAAATATATTTTTATTCCTTGTAAAGTATTAATTTTTTGTGTATTAAGTGCTAAAGAAATATAAAGTTAATTGCATAAGCAAGTTTATAGCGTTTTCTTAATTTACAATATTTTTGAGAAGCAGGGTGACTAAGGGAAATATATTTTTTTATTTTAGGTTCACTCTGTGCATAGTAGAGTAGACAGAGAGAACCTGGCAACATAGTGTTGAGGCACCGTTCCCCATTTAGTAGACTTTCAATTCCCACTTTCCACTGAGTTCTTGAGGCATGGCATGTGGAATTTGTATATATGAAGTAATAATAAATTAGTGTTGTGTTGGCTTACACTACTCAATTTTATATCTTGAAATCGGGTGGAGAAGAAGAATGAAAATGATTAGGTTCTCTGCATATCCCGGTAGATATGAGGGAGATGCATGAATCTGGCGCTTAAGGCTAATGTGTCAAAATGCAAATAAACTTTTCATTTATTCTTCTGTTTTCTTAGTTTGTAATAATAATTATTCATATTTTTACTTTTTTTCAACATCTTAATTTATGATTTGTAATTGTTAATTAAAAAATAATAACATATTTGAAATTGTTTTATTTATGACATTAGTTTAGTTTTGTTTCAAAGTTGAATTATTTTTAATTATTACTGAGAGCTTTAGTACCATTATATTTACTCTGATTTTTTAAATTTAGATTAGGAATATTGAAATCTGTTTCTTCAGCTTTACACTTTGTACCTAGCAGTAGTCGGAAAGAATGAAACACCAAAAACAATGTACTTCTTTCTCATTGTCCACTGTAATCAACTTCTTCATACACACCTTCCGATGTCCTAATTCTTTTTATATGACCTTCCAGTATCATCAACACTAGGTTCCCACTCTGTCTTTTATCACTAGTTTTTTAGCATAGCATTTTGAAATACAGAGAATAGGGAAAGTAGTAAGATATTCCATTTTCCAAACACACATTAGGTTATATAAAAAAACATATCAAAATCAACAGAGCTTTTTAATATTTAACTTATACCACTATTATTTATCAAAAAATAATAAAAGATGAAAGAAACAATGTCGTTATTGACAAATTCAATAAAAAAAATACAATCAATTAAAAATTAAACTTGGATATTGTACCATATCCTACATAGCAAAATAAAAAACATTAATTACACTTATAAAATGATTCCATCGAAGTTAATTCCTCCATCTTATAACTGAGAATCGTATCAAAGCCTTTATAGTTAAATCTACCATAGAATAGTTTATTTTGCAACATATAAGGAAACCAAATCTTGTCATCTGGCCACATATCTTCAAAAGGAACTTTATCCAAGTCAAACCATTTAGGAGCCATTTCTTCAGTTTCTTTTGGAATTCCTTTGTAAACGCTAGCAGAAAATACTCTTACATCCATCATAACTGTATCGCCTTCAAAAGTAAATTCTAAATGACCTATATTCTTTAAATGATCCGTTTTGACTGTAACACAACATTCTTCTTTTAGTTCTCGTATCGCAGCGTCGATTATTGCCTCATTTTGTTCAACCTTACCACCAAAACCATTCCACTTATTGATACCAAAGCCACGTTTCTTGAAACCTAATAATATCTGTTTTTCACTCCGTAAAAACACTAGCGTATACAGTTTCTTTGTAAACATTTTTTTTATTTTGGTTTCAGCTAAAAAAAATTTAATATGGTATAAGGTATGAATATAAATCTTCAATATCGTTTATTTACGACGTAAAGTTTATTTTTATTTTATAACAGTATTTAAAAGAAATGCAATGCAAAAAGGCGCCAATTTGCTAAAGCATTTTAAAATTATGTGATGTCTAATGTGAAATTGATATAAAATGTCAAAATTTAAAAGTCGGATCTATGTAACAAAATATTTTAATATAATTTACTTCTACCATCCACTATTAGATGATTTATTTTTAATATTAGGTAATTTAATAATGCATTATTAGTAAAAACTTAAATATATAGATTATTCTAATAAAGACATACAGTAACTAAGAATTACACCGTAATGTTATATAGCATACTCCTGAAGAATGTAGCTTTTATGCAAAAACAAATTAAATAGTGAACCCAATCGGTTCCTAAGCATTTAAACAAACAAACATTTCCACATGATTTTTTCCAGTCAATATTATCTAAACACGTTCTTTTGTTTATTTTTAAATTCAAATTCAAA
>FAPP01004814.1:23698-37426 GCA_001485965.1 Heliconius ismenius | reverse complement strand
CGTCCGGGTCCACTAGTAGGTAATATTTCCCCGGTAAATATTTCGAAAAGCACTAATGTTTCGAGAGAACTTTCACTAATCGACGATCACTTTCCAAGAAGGTACAGTAGCTACTAGCTACTAGGTTTGCTTCTATATTATATTGACAAAACAGGCTCGGCAGATAAGCCAGTGTTGAGTCACTCCGTTTCCCGTTTTCTATTTAAGTTTAGAGATATTGCGTGTTATGTGGCGGAACTCAACATCCCACTTTGTATACCAGAGTCTTGATCTCTGGAATATGGATCGAACCCACAACTATCGCGTTTACAAGCAGATACTGCGACATGACGGCCTATTAGTTGAGTTAATAAGTTTCAATTTTGGTGTAAGCAACAAGTTGCACATAGCAAGGTAGGAAGAGGGTACCTGGGTTAAGACACCCCGTTCTCATTTCGTTCCAATTGCGTTTGAGTGCCGAACTCGCCGCCACTCGTCGTGCGATTTGACTCGTTAAGAGAGGAAAAATAAAAATATTAAATACTTCAATTCGTCAAGTAGTAATCGAACCCACTATCTAACGCGTTAACTCGACGTCGTCGTTAGTCGTCCGTTTTTACCCCTGCGCCACGAGAACTACACAATTACATTTACATTTGTTAACTAAACAAAAAAAAACAGAAAAGAACTCCAAACCCTATCTACGAACAAACAAACGCGAAACACGTCTGTCTATACTCCTCGGGATTGCACTAGCTAGGCTGTTTAAAAATACTTTCTCATTTCTACCCTACATCATCTAAAACTAAAACCTAAAATCTAGGGAACAGAGTTCACATTCGTTATTTCACATATGTCCTTTACGTCGTTTCTCTTATGAGGTGAAGCACAGTATGGCGGAACAGGTCATCGTGCTAAACTATATATTGTTGATACTATATACCGTCTTTATATAAATATATATATAATATATGTATATACATATAGACGTACGTTGTATGGGTGTCGGTCGTCTCTCGAAGGTCACTCACTCCACGTTTGTACGTACTGTTAATGTTATAGCTATGAATGTATGGTGGTATACGTTTTTATAACGTTATATTATGTTTTGGAGAGTGTTTTTACTACATTTGCAGGGAGAGAGGTTTTGTGTTTAAGTACTTATTGTTGTACGATAAAAGGGATATAGTATGATTTACATATAAATAAGATAATTGAGGTGTTTTATGCGTATAAGTCGCCATTTTTTGGTTAATATAAAATATTAAATAAATCTTAATATAAAATAAAAAATCTTAATATAAAAAATCGCTATTCCCCTTGTTTTTTTTTTGAGTTTACGGGGCAATAGAAGAAAAAAATGTGATAATTTACTTTGTTTTACATTTAAAAACCAGAGGATAAGATTTACGAGAACCTATCATAAATCATTTTTGTTTACTTTTATAAAAAAACACGATATTATTCATCGCATAATACCTATTTTTATTTAAAAATTTAGAAGCAAAACAGGATAATAGATTCTTTATAGACATTTGCATAGCCGGATTTGAACAGGCGCCTTGGACGGTTTACAAACGCGGGTTCAAACCTCGTTACGTTCAAATTTTTAATACGTTTCCTAAAAACTATTTATCTTTTCTAAATTTAGAATAACACTTTAAAAAATTATAAAAAAAAACAGTATAAGCTTTAAAGCTACAGTTATCCAGCCACCTACAGTTTAAAAATAAAACCCAAAATACCAAATCAATTATACAAAAAAAAAGAAAAAACCCAAACTCCAACAAAAACACGATATTTCATAGTAAATGTTGAAGTAAAAAGCATAACATGTTTTTACTCGGCGTTTATCGATTGCACGCTTTCTATTTAGAGATGGCGATGTACAAAGCTGTTACAATCTGATAGATAGATGTGTGTTCGTCTGTTCATGATATTTCTAAACTGAAAATTTAAATTTTAAATCAGCTTCACGCTGTATCTATCTCGATCTCGCACACAACACGGTAGAGAGAGGGAACCTAAGTTGGGGATAAAATGGGGATCGGAGTGTCTTAGCACTAAGTGTTAAGACACTCCAATCCCCATTTTCTGCCGAATTTTGGAGGCATTACCTGTTGAGAAGCACAGAGAATTCAACGCCTTATATATCACTCAATAATAAATCATTCTCTAAAATCGAATCGAACCCACACCCGTCGCTGCAGTCACACCCTTGCGCTCCTGTGCCATAACCGCTTCCATAATTCAATTAACGCAGACAAACCAGACAAAGCCACCAAATGAAGCATATCTAACACGATAAGGACAGACGTACAAATCACGTTTACAACTAGACACTACAATAGAATACAATAGAATGTAATACTAGATCTGCGGCCGCCATTTTGTGAAAACCCGATTACAAATATATGGTATTATACAAATAATCCAATTCAACAGCGAAGCCAAACAATTACATCATGAACCTATAATATAATCAATGCTGTTTCCGACATACAGTGTGAATAAGAACTCTAAAAATAGTGGTGGAGGTTTTGGGTTCGATTCCCAATTGGGGACATGAAATAGTTAATATTGTTTTCTCCTATAGCGAAGGGGACTAAGTGTTGAGACATTCCATTACCGTGATGATCGACGTAACTCAACGCTTTATCCGAAGGTCAATCAGAACATTCCATTCTATAGAGTAAATATAATTTTAAACTCTATAATACTAAAGATTTATTATAAAATACATTATTCGAGGTCGTAGGTCCGTGCCAGCTCGCTTTGTAATTCAAGAAGACGCAGTTGCATTTCGAATGGGACTGCGTAAAAATTCTTGTTCAGTTTATCATCATTGGTGTTTTATCACGTGGGTAGTGGGTTCTAATCTGATAAGAGTTCAAATGAATCCACTAATCTATACTTCTATTATAATGCTAAAGAATTTGTTTGTTAGATTGGAGGCGCTTATTTCAAGAACTTTGGAATTGAATAATTATTTTTGTGTTCGATAATCCATTCATTCCGACATTAGTCTTTTTACTTAAATGTGTCATGACACACGTGTCTTATAAAATTCTTAGCTTTTCCCCTTAACCACGCGGACAAAACCGCAGGATTAAACTACCATACAGAACATACATAATATCTAAGGTATGTAAACTCCACCAGCACTCCTAGAAGACATTTCCAATTTCCTTGGCTTCGGTCTCTCAGGAATACAAACTAATTAAGACGTTGGATACAAACAGTCCTCTGTTGGGGATTCGTGAACTTAGTCAATCAATACTGTTTACATAGCCACATACATGTTAATATACAGGAATTTACAATTGTAAGTAGAAGGACTATAGGTTCAAAGCTCTTTTGTGTCAAAAAAATATTAAAAGAATGAAAGAATTCATTTTTTTATTATAAAGTATTAGTTGTGGCTTCGATCCAGTGGTGAAATGAAAATAACTAAAATTTGTGTACTTTAAAACAACCTGATTATTTAATACTCTAATCTATAACTCTAACTAATCTAATCTCGATAAATTGACACAAATATTTTTTCACTTCGAACCGCTAGTTCCTGAGATCAGCGCGTTCAACCAAACAAACTTTTCAGTTTAATAATATTAAAAAGTAAAGATAAAATAAGTATTTTTAATATCTTTTCTTTATATCTAAGTGACAAATAACGCGTTTCTCAATTTCCGACACCGGCTTGTCTTTCGAGATAGAGGAAATGTCATTTATTAAACATACACGTTTCCCCTTGTTGGATTTGAATTCGTGACTGTACGGACAAATGATAAGAAAAAAAACTGGCGATACGCCAGACAATATAAATTGTATGGCCGTAGATTATAAATAACAACGACAAGTATATTCTATTATGCAAACTAAAAAAATGTTTTGGGAATCTAACCCGCTACGATCGCGCTTATTTAGACGCTGTCCCAATGAGCCACGAATAGGCATATATAGCTTCAATATACAGGATGGAAGCGTCAGCGCTGCTTTTACGGGAACAGCCTATAGGGTAAAATGTATATCGATATAGCTTCAAAGAGACAACGCAAAGCCGAAAACGCGCGGTAGAACGCTGTTATTTAACATTCATCTTCCTAGGGGAGTGTTACTGCCGGGCTCTCAGATAAGTGTAGGTGTCTAAGACAGATTTTTTAAATTCTCTCTTTCTTTTCTTTGTTAAAAGAATGAAGTTACAGGCGGTCCACTAGTGTTAAAGAAAACAAAAACGCGAAACAATGGAAAACACAGTAAGGTGATGTAATTACAAACACAACATACCTGATTGTTCAGTAAACATGCCTACGTACGCACTGCCCGCGCGTGACTCACCTCGTACTGTCGCATATAATTAATTTTAATTTAGATATTTATCTAATCGTATGAGAGATTCTAATATAAATGGTTGTAATTGAAAGGGAAAAATGTATATTTTGTATTGTTTTTAACAGCTTCACGCTGTACCCCGCGTGTTTCAGGGGAAGCAGATGGAACCTAGTGTTGTGACATTTTGGTCCTGAACTTCCGCCGAGTTATAAAGGCATTGGGTGTTGGGTGCCCGAACTCAACGTCGCGCTTTGCCTCGTCATCAGAGAGGAGAAATAATAATATTCAATATTTAATTTTCTTGAATGGGAATCGAACTCACAACCTGTATCGTTTGCAATCACAAACTTCATATTCTGAATAAAATCAAATTCATTTCAGTAGTGAAACTCTACATATTTATGTACAAATTAATCCCGATTGCAGCAAAGCCCATGAATACGGGTTATGTTTTAGAGCGCAGGTTCGTACGTCCGTTCGTTTGTTCCCTTTTAACTATAAAAATAGTGAACCGATTTTGATAAATGATACGTCATACACACACTAGATATATTAATTTAGTTTACGCAACGTCGAGTTCTATATTTTTTTATATTTACATAAATCCGTACATCTACTGTTTACCATCAAAAGCAACGTTATCACCCACCAATATCCCCATAGAATCATTAACCCCATAAAACCCATCTATACACGCACCGCCCACACTCGACTCGTCCTTGACAGCGCCGCGTTTGTCGTCGCTCAGTTTATTTCTGACCGACTCCTGCCAGACCTATGTCTATCTATTTTTGAATACTATTTTACGTTTTTTTTGGATATCTTCTTCATCGTTGTATAGTTTAAAAATGTTTTTCTCATAAAATTGTGTTTAATTTTTCCTAATGATTATAATAATTTCACGTCAATGTCAACATGTTAGAGTATAAACTCGATAGTTACCATCAGTAGAGATAACGAGGCGCTGATACGTCTTTATGTTTTAAATTATAATTTCAATACCAATTAGGTTCCCAGGTTCACCCTGCCTACTACAATTATGCTACAATGCTAATACTACAGTAATCAAAGCAGACATTGAATACAAGTTATCCTTTATAATGTCGACAAGCACTAAAAGTTATTCTAACAGCGCATTGTTTTATAGTAGTACCCACAATAATATATACGTATAGGTGTGTATACGTGCGCACGCGCAGGTGTGGTCGCGCGCATTCGAACAGTCTCATTTCAGACATGCACCCGCGGCCGTGAGTCACCGGACTTCCTCTCAGATGCTATATATAATAAGAATACTTTTTACTTCACTAAACCGTTTATTTGCAATTTTTTTTATGACTTTCGATCATAGATAGGTTTCGATTAGATTAGATCAAGTTTCATCCGAGCGAAAAATTCGTTTTAAATTGCCTTCATTTCGGTCTATTTCGTACAAATTATCCTATTATTTGGTAAATGATAAACTATTTTGAAAATTTAGGTGTTTTTTTTATTATTTTCATGCAGTGCGGCACGTAATCTACAAAGATGATGTGCGATACGAAAAAATAATATAATTTAATTTACTTGTAATGTTTATGTTCTCTAGAGGTGAATGGAAAGGACCGATAACGTAGAGGACGTTGGAAAAGTCTATGTTTCGTTATCGTCGAATTAATTTTATGAATAAAATCGTTCTCGCACTATTTAAATGAATCATTAGTGTAGTGGTAGTGGATTTGAATCGGACCTACATTTGCATTTCATTTACACTGTTATTTCTCTGATACGAAAGGACAAATTGTTGTGTCTAGTTACATCACTCTTTACTAAATAACATTATTTTGACAAACAAATGATTGATAGACGTTCTAATAATGTCATATCACCAAATCCTTAAATATAGATATAAATATTTCACACATATTAATGATTATACATACTTTTAGTTATTATAAAAAGATAATGAAAACAAAACAAAAAAGATTTTTTCAACAAAACCTACGTATATCTATAATACATAATTATATAACAAACTCCAACACACCGGCACTCGAAAGCTGGGATCGAAACTATAGCAATTACTAGATGTAGGTCTCTCAGGTCACGTGGGTTACGTGACGCTCTCTCATTGTTCAGTTATAGGTTCAATTCGGTTTAACAGTCAGGTCTTGGTGTTAGATAACTTTGTTTTAAGTAAGATTGTAAGATATCTAGCTTAGTATATGTTGAGTATTATTTTGATGTCGGGGGTCACGTGTTTGAGTTTATATTAGACAAATATTTTAATTTTTTAATCATGTGATGTAGTACAATTGCAATGTTACAAAAACCTATTAAATAATTATCCAAAGATAAGATATAATATATTTTTTTATCATATATTGAAATCGCCACGATTTTAAGCGTCATAGTGTGAAAGCATAAAAATGTTATTGGCACAGTAATAAATACAGGAGTGAGGAACAACAGAAATGTCTTTAGGGAGCAGAATGTCTCTACACTAGGTTGTGCGTAATAAAAAAAGAAACAAGCTAATAAGAATTTCGAAGTGGTACGATAAGGCTTAATTAAGCTTAATGCGCTTGAACAGCGCAGGGACACAGGTTAGACTCCAGTTACTTTACAATTTATAAAATAACACTAATTCCCATTCCCAACTTTATTAATAATTCTCTTAAAATAATTTACTAGGTAGGTAGATAATAGCACCTACTATATAAATATAATATAACGAGTGCCAACTATCTAATCTATATATATTTCCGCGTTCCTTTGTTATTCTATCTAAATTTACTTTGGCTTTAAACTACATGTATCATACCCACTAAAATTATAAATATGAACACCTATACAAAATACATAGAATATTAGCAAAATATATAACAATGTCAGTTAGGTATAATATAAGGAAAAATCTTTACTTCAAACTTATTCACAAAGCTCTCTAACAATAGCCTGATCCCAAAAAGGGTTTTCAATCACGCAATCCCTTTATATATATTGAAGGAGAATTCCGTATACTTTGGTGGCTTACGGAATAAGCCTTATAGAGCTAAAGTAGTAACGCAGCTTTTTTATATTTTATTATAAAATATATAAGGAATATTTGAATGGGTAAATATATTTAAATTCTAGAATTTAACCTATAGGTAAACTATTGAACTTAAAAAATTGAAGTTAAGCATGGACTTACATGTTAAATTTCATTTATTTCACAAGCATTCTCCTTATCCTAAGCAGGTTGGGGAGAATAGGAGAGCACAGCACTATGAGAACACCCACTAGGAAGAGAGTTTTTCCATTTACGTCTTAAAGTCGAAAAGAAAAATGGTAGGCAACAACTAGTACATAACATTTGAAATTACCAAAGAGTCAAAACTGGAAAAACACTAAATTCTCAATGCTTCCAAATAAACAAAATATCACTAATAAATTAAGAGCTAACACTGTACATAACACCAACTTCCTCACAAATCCAGATTTATATACGCACAAATATATGCAGATAGTAATTTAGGAACAAAAACAACACTTTGGCAAGAGTTTACCAAAAGGAGAGTCAAGTAGGTCGCGGGGGGCCACGAGGCAGAAATAACGATGTTTTCTACACGTTGGGCCCTCGCCAATGTCTGTTAATCTATATTATTGTCGACTTTGGGTAAGATAAGTAACGAGTTCTAAAGTAACATTATAGTATAAGTAGTATTCTATAGTTATTTATTACTATGGTAGTAGAGTTTTCGTTGTTATAGTAGAATTAGGGGTAAAGAATTATCCAAATTGTGAAGTCGTGTAAAATTTTAAAATTAAATAAAATAATAATAGGGAAAACTATTACAGAAAATGTATAATATGTTATATATAGCTTTTTCGTATATATAAACTAAATCCCTAAACAAAGGCAAAAATAAGGGGCCCTAAGGATCTGTTTGTAAAAGGATTTGGAAAGCTTCCATCCACTTTCCTTAAAAAATCCTTTGTAGCTATACCGAAAATACTTGCCTTGCCTCAGGCAAGCGAAAATTTTAATAAATGTTCCATATAAAAAAGCGAAGATATTAAAAACGGTCAAAATGAACTAAAATGTGAATAAATTCTGATGCAAATTTTACCTCATTTGGGAGTCAAACTGGCAACCGTACCGTTGTGCGAAATGAATTACTTTAATGGTATTGCGTCATAAGGTCGTATCGTCCTATATACACTGCTTAATACACGAACAACTACGTAATTATAAAGTAAACAATGTTATCTTTTTATCAACTAACATTAAACTCTGGTGTAATTATCAATTCTAAATAAAGAAAATACCATTTTAATACTACAAATGAAAATAGATATAATAAGTCTTATTCTGTAAAGCATGTTAAGTTGGAGATGGAGTGTTTTATCACTAGATTCTTGAAAAAAAAAACATAAAGTGACTACGTGACATTATACATATAAAATAATAATACCTGCATAATACTTAAAACAATAAAATATCAAATATCAAAAACATATAAGATAAGCATTCCCTGTAATGCCGTATACAGTAGGTAGACATTGCTTGCAAAAACAGTGTTAAATTACGCCTATTTGGCGAAAGGTTGCCTACGAAAGTAACACGAGTGTATCGGGTGACGGTCGTGGGTGTCATCGAACTTGCACTTTGTACCTACGTACCTACTGATAAGCCATTCTTCGGCCTGCAGATTGATCTTGAGATGCTGTTTTCATTCTAAAATTATAAATCTATGAACGAAAACGGCATCTCAACACGGATCTCAGACTTGAAAGCGATTTATAAATACTTACCTTAGTTTTTTTTTTCAATATTTGTCTCAAGCGTGTCAGTTGTAGGCAGAGAGATGGGTCACTGTGTCACTTTATGCCCATTCGCAGAGACTGGGGCACTAGATTACATATCTAGTATACGGCAGAGGGACCAAAGAGTTCCATCACGCTGCAACCCGCTTTAAGAAAAACCCAAATTTTTAAAACTACTTGATGTTTGTAGGTAAAAATAAGCAATAAAAAAGTAGAATTTTTCTCAAAGCGGGTTCCAGCGTGATGGATACGTATACATATATATAATATATAGTAGGTTTTTCATAAGAATACATAATGTTATTGCAAATAAGTAATTCTGACGGTCAAGGCCGATCGGTATCGTAATTCGTATCTGAAGTGACCTTCGAGCAGTGTTATCGCGTCCGCTATAATCTCACTTTAATAAGAATTTAATTTTGTGTTGCTATGCATATCGATATTTAAATCGATTATATTTCTTTTTTTAACTATTATAATAAAATGTTTGTAGGGATGTTTTTAGGTTAATTACGATTTTTTAATCGATTTTTCGTAATTCGAATGATTGATTTTCCTTATAACCTACCTATTCTAATAAACAACAGTGTTTTTGTTATCATTAAGTAATGAGGCCAGTAGCAGCGCACGAGCACACGCGTGTGCCTGTAAGTATGTAGGTTGTGAGTTCGATTTCCAGTCAAGGAAATGAAATATTTGATATTTGCATTTTTTCGCTCTTGTATCGCAAGACGCAATAGCTTCAGAGTTCGGCGGAAAGTTCAGAAAGGGCGAAGTGTATTAACACTAGGCTCGTCAGTATGAAGCTAGAGACGAAAAAAAATTAACAATAAAGTTTGTCTATTTATCAATTGTCAATTTTATGAGTTTGGTTTGCCAATGAATAAGAAATTGAAGTTCTAAAATTCTTTAATTTATTTTTTGAAAATAACTGGTTAAGTATTTTTTTAACATTTAACTATAGAATAGTTTTGTGGAAAGCATCATCAAATTGTACTTTTTATTTTTTTCATAATTTTCGCTACAAAATCTAAAGAACTGCTTTTACGACGTAGACATTGAAGCTTAGTCATGGATGGCTCTAGAATCTCAATAATATAGTATAGTGTAATTTATATCTCTCAATAATATAGTATAGTATAATTATAATATAGTGTAATTTTTATATTTAACTTGTTACTTGTTGTAGCTTTACGTCGTATACCTGCACATAACAGGGTAAGCAGGTGGGATAAGGAATCTAGTGTTGAGACACTCCAATGAACCCACTTCCGTTCTGCATTTTCCGCAGAATTCTTGGAGGCATTTCGGTGTTGAGTGGTGAAAACAAAATTGCAGTAAACAAAAGAAGAATAAAATAAAAGTTCCTTGTCACGTTATACTCAAAAATATCTAACATAGATAAAATATAACAACAAAATGTCTGTATATAATATAACCCACAAGGTTACATAACAAGAATGAACGAAGTTTTTGTAATCTGTACATCATATTAGTACCTAAGTAATAAATGTTTGAGGAAAATTAATATCTAAATTGTAATTATAAGTTGCATAAGCGACATATTTCGGTATATATTTAAGCTCCAAAGAATTAGTCAGACGTAGTGTTAAGGCACTCTGCTCTGTTTGGAGGTATTGCTTGTTGAGTACACTAAACTCTGCTTCGACACCAGAAACTAGAACAGAAGCCAGAACTTTCTACAATTGATGACTTTGCTAATAAGTAAAACTGAGTTTGCAATCTGGTTTACAACCACACACGAGAAACCTATGTTGGTTGTGACCTGGTTGTCAGAAACGTGTGGCAACCAACAACCAGTCAGGTCAACCATCTCTACATACTTGTTATATTGGTGTAGATGCCTAAAATGGTTCTAATCATTTAGGTTATAACGTGTTTATACATCTGCTGTCGTTGGCCATACGTGGCACGTTACAAATAAACAAAACAGTATATGAGACGCTTTATGCCTCATAATTAAAGAGTAAACAAGTATAACCAAGTTTACGAGAGGCTTTGTGCCTCATACTTGGACTAACAGGTACACGTTGCACTTAATCTAGACTTACCAACGAAATCAAAGACAGAGATTTGATCCAATACGACAAACATGAACCAATGCACTAATGCCTCGCACTGAGCGGACGCAGCCAGCATAGCGGTGGTGACGGGTTCACTAGCACCTCGCACGAGGCGGGCCACGTCACGCTACACCTCGTACCTCGTGACAACCTCGATCAGCACCTCCCCCGACGGCGTGGACCACACCATGCTCCAGCACTGCAGGTCCCCGAGCACGCCACGTCGCTACGTATCACACATTTGCGTTCCCGAATGATAACGAATGCCAAACAAAAAAAAAACACACGGGGCTCCCAAGAAGGTCGTGGTGTTTTTTTGTTGCGAGCTGGCAACGCCGCGCCGGTGCACGGTGGCCGGACGCGCGTACGGTCCGCGCGGCTCCCATTGGCCGAGTGCGGCGGCGGCCATCGCGCCGCGCACCTCTCCCGGCCAATCGCGGCCGGCCCCGCGCCCCGCCCACTACCCGCGGCGCTGTTGCACGCGCGGCGCGGCAGTCGCGCTCGGGACGTCGCGCGATCAACACCTCTACTACTAGTGTTGTGTGTCTGACACATATAGATGACAACAGGAAGCAAGCAGCTAGTGAACGTATGTTTTGAATTTAGGATGCAAGAATAAGTATTAAAAGCCTTAATTAAAATAAGTGTTAGTTAACTTATAAAATAAAGTGAAAGACCGGTAAGATTTACTGGAGATGCATCACATCTCCACATAACAAAATACAGCTTTACTTACTAATACTTAACAATATGACTATACTATCTACGTACAACCTTCAATGATTTCCTTTATTTAGGACCAATGGTTGTTAATACCTGAAAAGAATAAACAATATTATTAATAATTTGTTAATTTAACACTTATAGTGGACGAACTAAAAAAATACAAAATTTAAAATATCTCACAATACATATTTTACTTTCGGTAAATTGACACAATCAGTTGGTAAAACATGCTTAATAAAGTGGTAAAAGTTTATGGTTATAATAAAAATATGTTTAGATAAAAGTCACATGTTTTATGTTTATATGTGTATTTATATTTATGTAACACTAAACGACAGATATCACAGTATATTGTCACTAGTTCTAATAGTCATTGGAAGAAGTTTTCTCAGTAATATCAAAAATAAACAATTGACACTAAGGTTAAAGAAAATAACCTATTTGACATAAATGATAAAATTTAAATATGTTAGACGAGTTCATTTTTTGCTTTTCTTATTTTTTAGTCACTCTTAAATCTATTGTCCAGTTTAGATGTCGTAAAGTAATTTACACTTGTCTGACTTAAAAAAAAAAAGATTGTTTCTATTTCACGTAAAAAACGATGTTAGCTTATTCACAAGAAACAACTAATTATTTAGTAAATAACAAAATAAAATAAGTAATAGTAATTCCCCACTTGTAAAAAATATTTTATTCTTAGTTAGTGGAATTGCAGCGTTAAATTCCGCCATTTAGATATCGTGTGTTGGAACACACGATATCTAAATAATTTAGATAAACCAAACACAAACACTATGAAAAATGATATATCAGTAGAATGGCATTATCTAAAAGGTATTTGAAGTGCGGGCGGAAATCTACATTTATATAGAAAAAGTATACATGCGTGGGCGTCTCGTGTCGTACGACTGTGGAATGCGACAGAGTCGGGCTGCGCCGGCGCATGGTTACACACGTGGCCGCTATATATATTTTTATATCGATGTAATAATAAATTATTTTTGTAAAATTTACTCATTTCTTATTTTTTATCTTATATTTTCCCTATATTTCTACGTAAATGGCATTTACTCCTCTGTTACCAGTAAACTTTGTATTTGAGTAATACTATTTTAATCACATTTTAAATCTTTTCCAATACTGAGTGATCGATACTTAAGGGACAATGCAGAGATGAAACTATTGAACTTAGAAAGATGATTTGTATGTAGGTTAGGGAGTTTCAGGAAGCACTATAAAAGGATTCCTCAAATTCCTACGAGGAGTACTGGACTAGTATATAATATAATAAAAAATATAATAATTCGAATAAGCATGTATTTGCTGATATATAATATGTCCGTGACGTATATATTAGTAACTATAATAAAAAAATACTAAAAGTTGATTTATTTTTCCCAAGACACGATGTTTATCCTTATCCTTTGAAAAAAAAAACGAATAAATTCATATAATGGTCATTACTCATCTCCAAAAGAATAATAAAAAAATGACATAATAATATGTAATCAACTCGACCTTGACTAAAAACGAAGGTCAATTGATATAAAATATAATGTTCATTTGTAAATGTGTAAGAGAATAAAAACCTTGTCAGAATAATTAATTAGTATAACTTTTGTTTTAAGAAATGTTAAATTTTATCTGTACTCGATGGTTGTAGATTCAATATCTTTTGGGTTTTTGATAGAATAAATATTTTATTTACTATTCGCTTCGACACAGTATGGGTGCAATGGGGCTATAAATTTATATTTTAGTCGACAGAAAGCAGCGTGTTTAATAAATTAATTTATCAAATCAGCTTCACGCT
>FAPP01004814.1:0-23669 GCA_001485965.1 Heliconius ismenius | reverse complement strand
GGAACCTAGTGTTAAGGCTCTCTGTCTCCGTCCGTCGTTAATTTATAAAATTTGCTTATTTACGTCTAATAATACAAAAAAAGAATACATTATATTTGTGTTGCGAGAAATAAAAGTTATATGAGTGAATTTAGTCTCAATTGCTTTTAATTGCACTTTTTAATAATTAATTAAAATATAATAAATAATAATACAAACTGAACCCACGAACATCTGTAATTACAAGTCCACTAAACCCCAATAGTTACTATAGTAAAATAAAATAATATCCAACTATAAAATTAATTCAGCTAAAATTAAATTAATTTATAAAAGGATAATTCAATAACAAAACAGGTATTAAAATAAAGTAATTAATACCTTTCACAAATTACATCTAGTAATGAAATGAATCATTAATGAACTACAAATTTGATACAAAAGAGATAAGTTAATGATAATTTTTCAATAGAATGAATAATATAATGATTTGGCCCACTGTCGGAATAATGAAAGATCATTCATTATGTAAATGTAAACATTGCCTGTTCTGTTAGTTTAGTTCGAACATTCTTTATCTTGTGAAATTTCTATTTGTAATGGAGATAAAGGATAAATAAGGGATAAGAACTAATTTTAAACAAGTTCATTAATGATAATCAGGGTAGAAGGTTGTCGTGGTGCAGTGGTACAACGTCTGACTGTTGTAGGTTCGATTCGCAATCGGGGGAGTAAGTAATTTTTATTTCCCTGCCCTGTTAATTAGACAAAGTACGTAGAGTTCCGCGATTCATCACGGAGTATATTATTATTAAGCTTAAGCAAAACCAGGTTTGTAACAAAATAAATCCTCGAAAGGAATAATTCTATTTAGAAACGTATAAAAATTTTAATGTAGCGAGACTCGTACTTGCGCTTTTTAAAAATCTTTCAAGCACTTATGCTAACTTATACGTTTTTTGCAATATATACATAACACTAGATTAAAATAGTTTGGTCTAAAAGCGAGATATTTTTAAAATATATGAAGGCTTTACATTAAGTTAAAACCGTTTGGCTTATTTCCGGGAGAGGTCTCTAGGAAACTTTTCTGGTCTACCGCTCACGTGGGGACTCAAGCAGATAATGTGGGACTCAAAGACTGGCAGATGCAAGCCGCCAAATTACATATTTAAAGCTCACAGTGTCCTCCTCGACCGCCATAGGCCGTGATTACTGAGATAGGGATACAAGGGATTCTATTGTGAACCTCGTTGCTTGGAGAGACCTAAGATGACAGGTCCTGCTGGTAATTTAGGAAATAACCATGGAGCAATGACTTCTGTCACTGGGTAGCAACGACATTGATAATATAGAAAATAATTAATATTTTTCTGTATTAAATAGACTAATGACATGGTGTAAATTTTACTTTAATATTAATTACTACAAGGAATTGGGGTTATTAATTAATTCTATACTAGGAAAATGTTAAAATATGCATTTGTATAATCATTAAACGAAATTAGGAACATACTTCCTTTCCTGTTTACTTGTTTTGAATTTCATATTTGTATAGAATATTTACAGTACATAATAGCATTCTTAGTAACATACATATTACTTTTTTATCCCGTATATAGAATTCACCCCAATTAAAGACTTTGCCTGTTGAGAGACGAAGCTCAACGCCGAATTTCCTCTTAGAGTGGAATGAAAAAAAATTATCACTCGAAGTGGAAATCGAACCGACAACCATCGCCTTAACAGACAAACGCTGCCTCAAGGAACCATGATTACACTACTATAGAACCACATACAAATTTACCGTGTTATATTTAATATATACGTGCATAAAGGTACTTTTATATACACAAAAATTACACCAATATCAGCTTTACGCCCTCAGGACATAGGCTCAAATGTATCTACGACGATTTGATATTATCTACGTTTATAATGCTAAAACTACATCAATATCTGTTCAGAATTGTTATTTAATATAAAGTTTTAAAAAAGCTGATACCCCTATATATATATGGACGGTTGTAAAATGTTAATAAATAACTACCATTATTAATGATCACCTGCCTTGTAAAACCGCAGCGGCCTGTACTCGACTATAGAATAATAATTATAAAACTTATCGAGTACTTTCTATCGAGGGTTCTGTGAATCTACAAATATTCTATCTAAAACACCAAAAATAGAGAAAGAAGAATATGTTAGTACGCTATCTCTGAATACTTAGAAAACTTATATTTTTTTAAGACTCACGCTGTAACCCGTATAAAGTAAGGTAGGCAGAGAGTTAAGATACTCCGTCCCCCTTTTCAAGCACCACTCAACTTTCAAGAAATTTGAGTGTTGAGCTTCGGAACTCAACGCCACGCTTTGATTTTTTACCAGAGCCAAGAAATGAAAAAAAAATAAAAAAAATAAGCAAGCATTTGTTCAATTAGCCAAGCCAAAACAAAATCTACAATCACTTTAAGGTAAAGTTTGTCAAACATCATCCCTTTCCTCGCATCACCGTAAATTATACGTCAATATATATACAAACATACATTTTATACTAAAACATATATAGTATTATATATACATATATATATATATATATATATTAGTCCCAGGGACCTCCATTACGGGTACCAGCGGTCGCTCATATTTCTGGTAATCTTAATTAATTGGCTCTCGGGCTGTCCGGAGCTGGAGGTCGTTGCCTAGCGACGGGCAGCCCTGAGACCCGAAATATATGAAATTACTCTTGACCTTTATTGGTTATGGACTCTCAAGATTTATTTTAAAATTAATATTACTTGTACTACATGTTGAAAAATGTTTCAGAGTATATCATACCCGGTACTCCAGACGTAATGTCTTGAAAATTCGGTGGAGAGATAGGAGTAGAGACTCTTAACACTGGACCCTTTTTGCTCATTCTGCTACATGCAGGACTTTACGCTGTACAGCGAAAGTTAAAAAAAGGTTTATAAATAGTTTTGCCTGTACTATATTATGGCTAATGTGTAATAACTGTGACTGTAAAACCGACAAGTTGTGGGTACGATTTCCATTCGAGAAGGAAGTATTGTATTAAATAATATTTTTATTTCTTCGCTCTAGTGTCGATGTAAAGCGCGTCGTCGCAATGCCTTCAGAATTTGGCGGAAAGCGAGTACCGGTCCTAATAGGAACAGAAACGTAAATGAAGCACAGTGCAAGATACAGCGAGAAGTTAAAAAAACATCGAAAATGGGAAAAAAAAGAGTTTGATAAAAAGGTTTAATAAATTCAAATATATATGTTGGTATCTCTATCCTGAACACTCATTCTTCATTTATCACACTCATACTAAAATTTACATAAAAAGTGGCTACTATTTACAAAATAAGCAATACCAACAAATAAATAAAGGCTATTAAAACTTATTTTCAGTCCCAGCTATCAAAATAAACGGCGCTAGGGTTATTTTTCCGCAGAACTGTCTAGAACACTCACAATGAGAACAGCTGATTCGCTCATCCGGGCTCAAGGTCCCCTAGGCCGAGGTTGCCACCCCCACCCCCTGGCCCGGCAGGGAGGTGAACGCTCGCCACACCGCCCCTGCGTAGGGGTTGCGAAAATTCGATATATTTTGATTAAAAGCGAAAAGAGATGATAAATTAAGTAAAAGTAACGCAGTGTAGTTGCGATGAAAGTTAAACGCAGTTGTTTTGAAATATAAAAAAACTGACTTTTTTTGCCTACATTTGTAGAATTTAGTCTATTTAATTTATATTTAAAAAATAATTAACATTAGCTAGACCAGGCGAGTGTGCCATAATGGCACTTAAAATATAACAAGTTAGTATAACAATAGCAAGTTTCATACACTGCAGCAGAGGCTGGTCTTGGTGGATGGCGTGTGACTAACAACACGACAGGTTGTAGGTTCGATTCTTATCAACACCAATATAAAAAAAAACCAAATTGTGTGAAATAAATATACTGCAGTATACGCATTGCTGTAAATATGGCACACAGGGTGGGTTTAGAAGGGTTGGTTAAGAAATAAAAGAAATAAAACTACATATAAAACTACTAAAGATGAATGCCAGAGATTTACACTCAGTGCCTTTTAGTTGGTTGGAAAATGAAAATTTTAACACATTTCTTATATTATACCTACTTTGAAAGTTAAATGAAAATTTGGGTCGCGTTGGGATTTGAAGCCACACTTACTAAATAACATGTATACATTTAATTTAAGTAGTAGCTTCAGATTTCTTCCCATATAGCATGCAGGGTGGGTAGAGGGAAGTCATTGTTGAAACACGTAGTTGCTCAATTTCTGCCCAATTTCAGAGACAATGTGTGTTAAATGGCGGAACTCATGTCACGCTTTGTCTGTTACATTAATAAAATAATGTTTTTAGGGAACCTAGGAACTAGGTATTCCCACTTCCGTTCTCCATTATCCGGTGAATTCTTACAACATTGCACACTGAGTGGGACTTAAGGCAAAGTTAAATTAAAAAAAATAATAATAATTTAAATGTTTCTCGAGCGAGGTTCGAGTTCGTAACCATCGCGTACAGTCAGTCTCCACTGCGCCATGACGGCCTCTAAATGTACACAGATGGCACTAAACAGTTTATTAATGAATTTTACATACATGTATTGAAAAACATTTTAAGTTAAAATACTCTATAAGCGTATTTAACTATAGTTATAAGTACTTTAAGTTTTAAGTGCTTGAGTATTCTACAGAATATTAAGTATTATTTATAATGTATGTCAAGAGTAGAAGACTCGGAGATCGATCGATCTCTGTACACTCTTGCAATCTGAGATAACACATACAATTTTTTGAACAGTACTTCTTTAGATAATAGTCAACTAGTGGCTATTATAAGTTTAGGCATCGCCTGTAACTTTATTTTCGTTTGGACTATGGGATTCAATATGGAACCCCGTTTTTTACCATCCCTGTAGTATGCTAAATTTCAATTTTCTAAATTCAGTAGTTTTATCTGTCTATTGTCTGTCGGAACCCAGGAACGGAAGAGTTTTATTACAAAAAGTTTTTGGGTCTTTGGATTAATAAAATTTAAAAAATTGTCAGTTTCAAAATTATTGCCGAATTGGGATATTTTTTATTGGCATTTAGAACTAACCAAGCCATGACAGGCTGGTGAAATGAAAATAATTTAAATATAAACATTAGTTCGAGGGGCATTTTAACTCGGCAAATACAGCGTCCCTTTACTAGTAGTTAACAAATATATAAATAAAATAATATAGCTCTTTTTTTCTGTCTACAAAATTACACCAAAACCGGCCCAATCAATATTTTTATTACACAAAAAATGCACATAATCAACATTCTTGTTCACATCGTGAAAAATAAAGAGATTAAAGGTAATCCAAATAAGTACACGATTAGTACAAAATAATATTTTCAACAAATCATCCATCATCGAACTAAAAAATAAATGATTTTGTATCTAGTAACCTAAAAATTTAATTTAAATATAAACATTACTTCGAGCGGCACTTAAACTCGGCAAATACAACATTCCTTTACTAGTAGTTAACAAATATATAAATAAAAAAATTGTATAGCTCTTCTTTCTGTCTATACAATTACACCAAAACCGATACAGTCAATATTTTTATTACAAAAAATGCACATAATCAACATTCTTGTTCACACCGTAAAAATAAAGAGATTAAAGTTAATCCAAATAAGTACAGGATTAGTACAAAATAATATTTTCAACAAATCATCCATCATCGAACTAAAAAATAAATGATTTTGTATCTAGTAAATAAAAAAAAAATGTAAACTTTTTTTAGGGCAAGGTCGTTTTATATAGTTGATTTTAATGATAATATATATACACAGCGTTTAAACCCACTTGGTAAACCCACTGTAATTGCTATACGTAACGAGAGTTGGCGTCATTTGCATTGTACTAGCGTAGATTTGAAAGGTATATGATGGATAGACACAGTTTCTTAGTTTTATAATTTGTAAATTCCGCACACAGCAGGGTAGGCAAAGGGAACCTAGTGGTAAGATACTCCTTTCCCCACTTTCTGCCGAATTCTGGAGGCACTGCGTGTTGAGTGGCAGAAGTAAACGCCGCGCTTTGCCTCGACCCCAGAGCGAAGAAATGGATGATTGGAAACCTACACCTTATAGACATTGAGACTTTCATCTCTATATATTTTCAGTGCCTGCGATAATAGAGTATAATAGGGTACTATACGATAAGATCTCCTATAACCTTGCTCGATTGGACTATCCAACACAAAATAATTTGTTCATTGTTTGTCCAAGTTCCTGAGATTGCTATTTAACAAACCAAACTTTTTAAATTTAAACAATTGCTACAAATATATTCTACCAAGCTGAAGAGCAGGTTAATGATATAAGTATAGAAGTAAAGACGATCGATACCCATCATCATAGAAAATTTCAACAAAAATATAATGTTGAAAAAGGATTTTACAGGCAAAATTCTGCACGAAAATGAATAGCGATTTCGCACCCCCATGGGAAATGTTACGTAAGTGCCAATCAGCTCGTTCGATACTCACTACAGAATTCTAGCAGGCCTCTATATATGTATATAGAGATGTATATGTATGTATGTATGTAGATACCCTCAATATACTATGTGCATATATGAGAACTGGGGAAAATTCGATGAGAAAAAAAGAATGCGTTGGGTATCTGGATATCCTGTTAGGAACTTAGGTGAAGTTAAAACTAGGATCCCTCTGCTTGCTTTGCATGAAGCTATAAATCAGTTACAATATCAAAATTAACCCCAAACCTACGCAACATATAATTTCTCCACAAAAATACGGTGACGACAAAACCTTATTATGCACAGAAAAATAAAAACCAGAAAAAAAAAGCAGTTACTAACCGAATTCAACGAACACCTATAAACCTTTTGTTGTTTTGACGATCTCACAATAACAATGGCATTTGTAATTGTAAGAAATTCTACATTTTGATAAGAGATAAGAGACGAGGCCAGTCGTGGCGCAGGGGCACAAATGGTTGTAGGTTCGATCTTCACTCGAACAAATGAAATAATGATGTAAATTTATGTTTTCGTTCCTTCGCTCTGGTGTCGAAGCAAAGCGCGGCCTTGAGTTCCGCCACTCAACACGCAACGTCTCCAGAATTCGGTGAAAAGTGGGTAACGGGAGTATAGTATAGGAGTATACTATAGTGTGTACGGGATACTGCGTGAAGCTGATTTATTTATTTAATTTGATAAGAGATATCTCGAGACCGTTGATAAAATTACGCGTACGTTGTCGTCCTGCTGACTGGGACGATTTGATTTCAACGAATTTGAACCTTATACCTCGTAAAATAAGGTATATTTTATGTTGTTTGTTTATATATAGTGCGACGTTGCCACACTTCCAGCCGCCATTTGCAACTCGGGTGAATTACGCCACGGCGCTCTCAAAATAAAAACAATACGTTATATTATAGCGTTAGTTATGTGTGGCAAATAAAATTAGTTACAGTTATATATAAATGGAATGGGAATGTGGGACTGTTTGTATGAAAATTAGGGGATTTTTGTGTTTGGGTAGTATATTTTGACTGTGTATTTTAATTAATGTGTGTTTGCGTTGTACGCGGTGATGAGTTGCGTTGTTTAACACGCTATGTATTGAAAATTTGGTGGAAAGTGGCGAACGAACTGTCTTAAAATAAGAAAAAAAGGAAAAACGCAAAGAAAAAACTGATTTTACCTTTTAATTTTTAAATTATATATCTAAATTCTTTTATATTTTAAACATTTATTCATTTTATAGAGAGAATACAAAACTTCAAAAATCACTAAACAATGCCTCCTTTAAACACAATTCTTTGAATATCTAATTTAATTCAGTCTAATAGGATTTTGGTTTTGTTTGAGTTCTTCAGACATTTCTAGAACAATGACTAAATAATTTCATTAGAGAGAATTTTATTAACAATTTTTTATTTAGTCGTCATTTTAATTTTATTTCATTTAGGAAAAATAAATAACTTTGTTAAATAACTAAAACTAAATAATTGATGAAACAAAATAATAGGAAAAAATATCAAGTGTTTTTAATGAAGAACTTTAATAATGACTTGATTTTGGGATCACAGACGCAAAATAAGCTGCTATAAGTGCTATGTACGGAAAAAGAATAAGCAGTAAAGTTTTAATCTTTTGAAATATAATATAATATTCTTTATTGAACAGATTGTTTAACTATAAACTAGTATAATAGTAGGATTTTTAACATTTTTTTTCCAATGTACTACAA
Organism: Heliconius ismenius; assembly: GCA_001485965.1. Classification (NCBI taxonomy): domain Eukaryota; kingdom Metazoa; phylum Arthropoda; class Insecta; order Lepidoptera; family Nymphalidae; genus Heliconius; species Heliconius ismenius. The sequence goes on along the minus strand of FAPP01004814.1, from coordinate 15,389 downwards.
AGACAGAATTGTTGACAACAAAATAATTCGAATCGACTATTTCCTAGAAGTATTCTTTAACTCATTCATGTAATAATATATTCGTATTTTTAACATTTTATGGGCTGTAACTCTAGAATGAGTCAAGTTTATTGGAAAAACTGCGGAATAGTTAAGATGCCTGGCACGATGTGTCATTCCGCCTAGTCGTCGTAAAAAAAGTAATTTACAATAGTAATATATTATTTATAATCTGTTGCTAGAGGCCGAATATTTAACGGCTGTGGCTCGATTTTTTTAATATATAATTAAAAATATTTAAGTTTTAAAACGATGTAAGTAATAGAATTTGTTAGAAAACAACATGATTACTACTATAGATTTGTTTTTATTTAAATTGAAGTCCTTTTTAAATATGAGACTAATATTGTATTTTTCCTATTATTTATTTTTATTTAACAATTATAATATTTAAATTATACTTACAAGAATTATAGAACAATATATAAGAAAGTCTAGAATAATAATTAAACAACAAATTGAGCACTAATCACACAATAGAATTCGCTACGTGGTAAATTACCGAACGTTTTTATCATTTGTTTTAATCAGATTGATAATTGATTGATTGATTGATTAATTGATTAATTATGTTAAATTGAAAAGAATTTCACTAAGAATCAGCAAAACATTTGAAAATACAACAATTTGTTTGATTTGAATTTTTTGAATTTATTTTACACTTACGTGAAATAATTTTATTCGGATATTTTTTTTACAGATATATTATGTACGTCAAATAATATTTTTCGCATATTAAACAAACATCAAGATTGACGCGTTGTCAATTCAGTTGGTCAATCTCGCGTCAGTCAGCGGTTGAAACGCGATGGAGACGGACGCGCGCACACCTTCGCCCCCCGCGTCGCTCCCCGCTTCGCCCGTCCCTTCGCCCGACTGCTCATACCCGAGACATAACGTAACAAAAAAATTCATACTAACATTAGAAAGCCTTCCGGTGCTCTGGGATAAGAACAATCAACATTATACGAATAAATACAAAAGACACGAAGCAGTGCTGAAGCTTCTTACAGTACTTAGAAGTAAACAATCCGACGCTACTGTGCTTGACGTCAAAAGAAAGATCAACAGTCTCAGAACAAATTATAGACGCGAACTCAAAAAGATTATTGCACGTCAAAAATCAGGAGAAGACTGCTTACCTACAAGTTGGAACTTCAAATACTTAGGTTTTTTAAATAAAAATGATGAAATGTTTCTAGAGGTAAGTAGTTGAAAAATTTTACATTTTTCTATTATTTTTAATATATTATATGATTTATAATCAATTTTATGAATTATCAGTCTCCCATCTCCACAATTGTGCTATTTACTAAGTAATTAAACATAAATTAATATTTATTATATATTTTTAGATGTCTCAAGCTCAAGATTCTTTATCTGAGAAGATTGATGAGTCCGCCATATATTTACAACCGAGGGGCTCGTCGCCTGAATTCGAGACACCTGATCCTATAAGGTTTTCACCCATCAAGCAATGTGAGGAGAACTCTAATCATCAGACAGAAAATTACAGTTTCTCATTGACTCCGGCAATAACCGCAAATGCCACAGCGCTATATTGGACAGAGAAATTGTCGAGATTAAGCAACACGCAGAGAATTTATGCGGAGAAAGCCATTAATGAAATTTTGTTTGAAGCCGAGTTGGGTACTTTAAATAAACATTCTGTCAAAATTAATGAAGATAATTAGTTCATTATTCTGTAAGCTTCCATTTGGATGTTGATTATAGTTTTTTTATTAAAATATTTAATTTGTTTTAAATATTAATCCCTCCGCATAGAATCTTCAAATCCATGACGTGAAAGAGTATTGCAAATAAAATGGCGAAACTCATCGCCACGCCTTGCCTCAACACCAGAGCGAAGAAATGAAAATAATAATTAAAATAAATATTTTTGGAAAGTAAAGTAAATGACCGTAAATAGTAATAAATGCCAGGGATTTTTTAATAAAAATTGACAGTTTCTGTCAATCACGTCAAATTGGTCAATCATGACGCAGATAGCGAAAAGATACATAAGTCATAAATAACGAATATAGATATAATTATAATATAAACTGCACCCGCAACTTCGTCTATATGGGAAAGTAGATTTAACAAATTCGGCAAAACGATGATGCAATACTTAAAATTAATATAACATCTTTGATTATAATTCGATTGAAATAAAAACAACAAAACAAAATCAGTAAATATTCTACGGTTAAGCTGCGTTTTTGAGATAAGCGTGTACAAACGCATAGATAAAAAGACATTTAAAAAAAAAACATTGTTTTGGATTGTATTACTATTTATACACACACGCCTTCAATAAAAGATTTCCTCATATATTTATCTACCATGTACCGACACCTATCACTTACAATTTTGTTTGACGTACATATATATAGATAATGTACAATGTGGTAGATGGAAAGAAATTGTAGACTGGGGAACAGAGTGGTAAAATATGCGGAATACATACAGCGTGAAGCTTAAAAAAGAAAAAAAATTAAGTAACGCATAAAGTATTTTAATTTAACGCGTCAATGGCTGTAAAGTAGCTGGCTCCGAGAAAGTCAACACTGATATTAACAACACAACACTGAATCTCACTCAACTCTGGCAGTAGCTACTTGTTAGAACGGCGCAGTGATTGAACAAATATTTGTCCATCAGTCCTAAACAAATCAAATATTGAATATGTCTTTGGTGGACTGAATAAGAATATTATTACAGAGAGAAAAATAAGTCTTCTTAAGTCTAGTAAGGTTTAGGCTTATTTTAAATAAAATAGGTTTGTTTACATTTCTAGCAAAAAAGAAATTAGTACGAACGGCGTTGTTATATATTTAGCACAATTACTGAAATATTCATATAATTCCAGACCCGACTGATTTTAACTAACGACCTTTTAATAAAAACACCTTCCCGTTCTTCGTAAGCAAGACGCCAATAGATTTCTTTGTAAATAACTATAAATTGTAAAACTACGGTGATAGCTAGCAAGTAGAAGAAAGTTATAATGGCCGGTACTTTTAATGTGAATTGCGTAATATCCTTTATTTCTTATTCTGGAATTAATATTGATATATTGACAACGCTATTATGGTGCAGTTGGAATGTATATGTTAGTTGTGAATTTAAGCGGGCGAAGACGCGAGCAGGTCGTTGGTCGACAATAAAATAGTATTAAAAAGTGTTTCTTTAATAGAAATTTAAAGTTTCGTATAATTCACTACAACCATTTAAAATGGAACAAATGAAACGATGTTGTTAGAAATTCGTTTTGCTCTTTATAAGCTATTTGAGAACAAATTTCGAATTCGTAGCAATTTCGAATCTACATTTTAGTCGTATAGAGAGTAAAATTATTTTCTGTTTTTTGGGATTCACGCTGTATTTTGCAGCAAGATAGCAATTCTATTTCTGTAGCAAGATAGACTATCGAACCCACAACCATTGCAGTCAGACACTGTGCCGCTGCGCCACGAGAGCGTCTTAGTAAGATTTCACTAACATTTAGTTTTAGTACTATATTTATAAAGCATAAAGATTTATATAAAGCGCCTTTCACGGATATTTGGACTTATTGTACATATATTTAATCTGTATTATACAAATATAAACAAAGATAACTAGTTAAAAACTAAAATTCTTATATAATTTTATAATCCTACCGTACAAAAAGGTAAAAGTGCTAAAATCCTTTATAATATCTAGACCGAACAGCATTCTCCATATCTCGCCAAAATAAAGAAATTGCTAAATAACTGGCATATTCAATACCCTCATTTGCATAAACCCCAAACCTGTATAGAAAGCTGAACCTGTGTAGAAACGAAGGTCGATATTCTTGTTGCTTTAAAAAGGAAACTTCTAGATCTTTTTTATCTGACACACACACACAAACAATGTGGCTCTATTGTGATTTCTGAGAAAAGTGTTTTGTGTTTTTTTTTCGTGTCACGCCACACATATTTCAATAGACGCAAATATGCGAGTAAAATCTTAATAAGCCTCACACAGTGTAATTTATAGCTTTATAAATCCTGTGAGATTGTCACGGCGTATGAATTTCTTTCTATGTCATATATTTATATGAATTTATGGAGAGAAATGTAGCAATACAGTCGAATGTGAGATTTGATTTTCGTTTTTCATTATCTGTATTAACATTATGACAATGTATAAGTAAATGTCAGAATTATTCATTCACACAAAAAGTTTAGACAAGAAAGAATATAGATAATACATAAACTTTGCACATCATTAAAGCACATCTTAAATTCTTTTTTTTAACTTCAGAGTCAAAAAATCATTGTCGCACTCGCTTTGCTATCTTAATTTTCTTTGCTAAAACTGATAAAAGTTGTTGGTGTATTTTTTAAAGTGCTATTGATAATAAAACAATTACAGCTACAAAACTAAAAAAAATGATCCCTTCGCCTACGGAAATTGGACCATCAGAGGGTTATATTACTTTTACTGCGGAGAATTGCCGTTATTAGAACCCGTGGAACAAAAATTTCTATCAAGATATTTTCTGTACCTAATCACATCTTAATTGGATGATTGGACGAGATATTACAGCTATGGCATTAGTGGAAAGCAATATAAGACATTAATTACTATTATTTATTAGAGGAGGTTATTAGGTGCTCTTGATATCTGTAGTAGTCTTATTAAACTTGAAGGAAAATAGTATGAATTGAATTGAACAACTTATTTTACCTGAAAAAGTATTAAAATCCTTTTCATTCGTGCTAATTTCATAAGAAACTCCACAAACAGTCAAAATTAAACATAAATCCAAAACTATAATAAAACTTAACACAAACGTCAAATTAATTAAAAAAAAAACAAACCAAAACAAAACATAATCTGTGTCATATATAATCTGTACACATACACATACACACATACAGAAACATCGCAAGTATTCATCGTATGAATGGTGGTGCGGCAACATGGCGCCTCACGCGCGCCGGTCGCGGGACGGCAACGCCGCATTGATTCAACTCGTATTTACGCGGCCTCGTCATAGTTCTAGGGTGAGGGTATCCTTTACTATACGTTAGTACGTTTTATTTATCATCTGTCATTTGTTTTCCAGTGTTGGTTCGAATTCGGAATTTCGATATTATGTATGGATTTTAAATGTGTGTTTTCTATAGAGAGAGAATGTTTATAGATATTACTATTATACAAATCTACCTTCTATAGGAAATATCGAAAAGAAACTACTGAAAATTACAGATAAAGTTATATATTTACTACTACAATCAATTATTATTATCAAAATCCTGATATTATTTCTTGATAAATAGGCAAGGTAAACTGAAATTTTCATTAAATTAACTTTTTATAGCCATAACATCGTTATTAAGCTTAAAATTCGAATTTAAAATCACTTGAATTTTTAACTTCACAGAGCTGCTAACATAAAATTTTTATATCCCGTTGCGAGCGACATAACCCCCTGTTATACGAAACTTTGCAATTTAAACCAGATTTTTAATATAAAATATAACGTATCACCAAAATAATGTTTATTCATAAATTTTTACCATAGATTTTATGAATATTATAGTGATGTGACACTAACATCTGTGTGTTTGTCATAATCAAAGACATATATCTATTTCTCTATCTATTTTTAGTTTCACGCTGTGTATTAGTTGTAGTTGTAGGTTAGAGGCAACCTAATTTTAATCACTCCAATTTAATTACTAATGAAAAAAGAAAGCAACCAAAACATCTGCCATTAAAGGCGACGGTTCTTGATTCTATCTTCATTTGAGGAAATGAGTTATTTTAAACTAAATCCCGCTCTCAACTGAAAAGTCTTAACCGGTTATACGTATCTCGCTATACTGATAGCTGTTTTTTTACAAAATAGATATTTAAAGAAAACATTAAAACACAAGTCACGTTCCATTAAAATTACATAAAAAGAACATAACATTATATATCTATACCATATATGTAAAATGGCAGCGTATATCATTATAATTGTTTAGTATAAACGGTGTCAGTGGGTTCAGTTTATGGTGCCAAACGCCAGTGAGTCACGCTATGGAAGTCACGGCGGTAATTGTCCTCGTAACCTCGGTTACGATATTGAAAATAATAATAACTTTAACAAGTGAATTTATAATGTATAGTAAAATCTGTTTACTCCGGTAGTAATGGTAGTGTTAATATATGTATTAATTATTATAATAGAAAAGAATGTCTGAACATCAAAATATCACGCAAAATATAGATTAGTATAGTTTTACGCTGTTTCACTGGTGTATAGGAGGGAAACAGGGTGAATTTAGCGTTAAGAAAATTCATTTTCTAGTTTTCTTCCGAATAATCTCAACGCTGCCCTTTATCTTGCAACAGCAAGGAATTGAAAATAACTCGCAACCATCGCGTAGTATCCCAGTGACTATAGTAAAAGATATAGTATATATAGGTATAATAAAATAATACAAGATATCGAGATAAAAAATATATAACAGTAGACTTTAAAAAAATTAAACAAAAATGATAAACCAGACGAAACAAACTTTCATAATTACAACACGAACGACTCAGACATCCCATACAATACAATACCTACGTTTCGGCCGAGATTTTGCGAAAAGCTAAAACATGTCACGTTTCGCGGGTCACCGGGTAGCTGTGGCCTCAGCGGCCCCAGCCCTCCCACATTGGGAGGACTAGGAGGCTAGGAGGGTACACGAGGGTATAGTATACGCCTGAAATGCCTTAGAGGCCCCGAGAATTCCTACTGTGCGAAATATTTCGCAAAAATCCTGAAATACCTCCGAGCCAAATGGAAATTTTAATTTGTTTTAAATTTAAACATTTTCCAGCGAAGTGCCTCGAATGTACGAGTATATACGTATGGAACGGTAACGGTTATTATAACGTTGTTTTAGTTAGTTTTCATTTAATTATTGTCTAAAGTAAAATATTATTTTGTATGATTATTGTAATGTGTTTCCTTTTTTTTAGCTTTACGCTGTATTGCTGAGGGTAGGCAGACGGAACCTAATAGTGTTAAAACAGTCTATTTCCTAAGCACTGCCCAATTTCTAAGACTTAAGAAGAGAATTGTGTGTTGAGTGGCGGTACATGCCAGAGATAGAAAAGGGCGAACTCAAACCCACGGCCATCGTATTTACAAATTTTTATACCGCACTCATTCCGTTCCCATTAAGGCCCTTGCGTTACCTACGTTCCACCGAATTAAAAAAAACGTTTTAATTAGTTTTAATTTAATTATTGTCTATAGGTAATGTAATAATTATAGTAGTTCGTTTTTACTGTACTATCAACTATTTTAACGACGTTACGTGACAGCAGGTGAGTTGAATATTCATCTAATGCTAAATGGTGACCTTTGCAGGTAATGCAACACTGTATAAAGTATCCCTTGCCCTTTACATTTTTATTTATACTACAAAACAAATATAGAGAGAAGGAGAAAAAGAGAGAAAAGTTTGTGAAGCACCTACATTTTGTATTTTTGCTGGGCAGTCACTTTCGCTTATTTATAGAAGTGCTTAATGAGCCAATTGTCAACTCACAGCAGAGAACAGTGTCTAAATACTCTGTATCTTCCATATCCAAACAACCTTTAAAACATTAGAGTGTCGGAACTCCACGGTATGCATTGTATTGTTGCTAGAGCGAGGAAATGAAAGTTATTCATTCCCTTGAGCAGGAATCGATCCAGCAACCTTACTTCCGCTGTGCCACTACGCCACTACAATCACATATCCATACATTATGACGCATACAGTGAAACTAAGTCTTAGAAAAACTGAAACGAAACTATAATAACAACGTACTATTATGTATTAAAAGTAAAAACGTTAAAATTCTTCTTTAGTTTTACATTTATTTTAATGTGCAAATAAAAGCAACCTTTTAAATTAGTTCTAACAAAGTTGTTTATTTCGCAACAATTGAAGTGAACTTCTTTTACAATGTTAATTAAAGACTTTTACTTGTTTTTGTTGCATAGAAAATATTTATTTATATAATATTGTATAAAACATTCAATATGAACTTAGTAAATGGAAAAACAATTTATATTTTTTTTATATTTATTCTATCATATGCCTTTCAGTACTCAGGAATGTAACCTTTCGTGATTATTTTTTTCTAGCTTCACGCTGTATTAAGCACTTAGCAGAGTAAGTAGGGAACCTGGGAACCTAATGTTGAGGCTATCCGTATTTATTAAGTCACTTTCGTTTCGTTCGTGAGTGGCATAATTCAACACCAAGCTTTATCTCGTACTCGTCATTATTAAACATTTTCATATCCTCGAGTAATAATCGAACCCACAACCAGTCGCGTTTACATTTGAACTCGTGCCCCAGCGCCACGACTGTCCTCAATCTACATCATTCCAAGTTTATAATTATTTTAAAATCAATATTTTCAGCAATGCGCAGAAACTGCATAATGATAAAAACACAAGAGATATTTGTGTTCCATTTGGTAGATTTAAATGAAATTTATTTAAGTTATATGAAACTATGGAACTAATATTTGCCAAACTCAAATAGCGCAGTGAGTCAACAGGGCCGTTGGTATTGCTGTTAAAATCGATAGAAGAGATAAAGTATTGTTTTTACGTATACCCTACATAGCTATAGAGGCCAGTAGTGGTGCAGGGGCATAGAGTTTGACTGTAAACGTGACTGGTGGTGGGTTCGATTCCCACTCGAGGCAATTAAATATTTATTGAAGTTTATATTTTCATTTCTGTGTTCTTGTGTTGACGTAAAGGTGTTGGGTGCTATTGCTCTGTGCTGGCGGAGATGAGAGACGGAGAGAATCTAGTGTTAAGACACTCCGTTCCACATTTTCCGCTTAATTCTGGAGGCATTGCCTGTTAAGTGACAGAATTTAATGTCACGCTTTGCGTCGACATCAGAACGAAGAAATGAAAATATTAAATATTTCATTTCGTCGAGTAAGAATCGAACCCACAACCAGTGGCGTTTAAGAAGACTTTATCTCTAAAAAACCCATATCATTTCCACACAATAAACACAGCATAGTTATATTAATTTAGCATTATTATACAAATTAACGAAATTTCTTGTACTAAAACTCGTTAGTTCTAGAACATTCTGTTATCTGAACACTCATCACAGAGCGTACAGTAGTAAAATTCTTTGTTCCCCACAATGTGTTTCTTATCTTTTATCTTTTAATTCGACTTCGTAATGTTTGTTGGGGTCAATGGCCTCGATGAATACTAATTATTATAAAAAACTTTAAATGTTAGAATATTTAAATATGTTGCATTTTAATAAACATTTACATATTCTATTAATATTGTTTGAATTATATATTTAATTTTTAAAATGTAGATTTTGCGGGGATAAACAAAAGTAATAAGTTATTCCGATGCTGCCTTACTTTTATGCATATTTTATAAAATGAAAGAGCTAGTTTGAACTTAATACGATAATAGACCAAAAATAAATGGCTTTCGCGAGTGAAATATTTTTTTACAATGTGTTTGTTATTGGATATCACTACTTAGAATGTGTTCTAGGCTATGTAAAATGTAGGACGTAGTGACCTATCGCTAAGCCGCCTTGATTTACGTGCAAATTGTTAGAAAATCCTACAAAATTTAGTTTAACATAATATTTCAAGCAAAAACAAAATTTTGCACAGATGTGCTAAATATCAAAACCAATATATAAACCAAACCTACGTGGTACCTATCTATAAAAACAAAATTCTAAGAACCCTAAATAAATATGAAGTATGTACCTGCATTTCTACATCACACAACTCAACCAAAAGGCTAAAAGAGATTAGGTTATAGTTGCAGTCACTGCACTCTTGCATTGTTACTTACATACAAACCGTCCTCCATACTAAAATACACCATAACTTATATTATAATAAAGCTCATTTTTCTACAACAAAACTTTTGTATTAGTTAATTTACAAGATTTTAAAGCAAATCAGACTGTGTTACAAGAGAATAGAGTATATTTTAAATTAGATAAGTAAAAGTGCAGGTAGTCGAGGCATGAAGATGCAGATCTCCACAATTCACCGGATGTGTATTGTATTGCAACTGGTGGTGCAAAAACACTATGGAATAGTGATGTACCTTATACGGTTTTTCTTTTTTTTTTTTTTTATAATTATGATTGTAATTATTCAACATTATGCCATAATTGTTGTTTGTATTCATGTATTCTGTTATAATTGTGTTTGAACTAATAATAGCTATGGAGGTAAAAACATTATACTGTAATATATAATAAGTTAAGGAAAACAGGTTCACGTTGTATCCCGCATGCTGCAGGGTAGGCAGAGAGAACTTAGTGTTAAGACATTCGCCGAATGTTTCGTTGCATTGCGCGTTGAGTGTCGGAACTCAACGATGGGTTTTTGTCTTCGTGAGATTAAAATATTAATAAATAATAATTCGTTTCCCCGAGTGAGAATCGAACTCACAACCGTCGGGTCAATTACCCCCTTGTGTCCCTTTGCCACGACGCCCTCTCGTTTACTATAATTTGTTATATTATCACTATATTGTTATCAACACAGTGTTATCAAATATCATGTAATGTTTTTATTTTGTAATTGTGTTTTAAGTGCATACTGCATTTATATAATACTTGCAGTAAATTATATTTTAAAGACAAAAAGAAAGTAACACTTTATTTAAAACAAAGGTTTTATTAGTCTAGCAAGTATTTATATGTAGATGTGTTATATTTCTAGGATTGGGTATTATTTAAATATGATATATGTATATAATTTTTATGTTTGTAAGTATGTTTTCAAATCGTAACGATCGTTCATGATTTTAATTATCAAGACATTAAGTATAAATCTCTTGTATTAATATACAATTTTCCACATTCCGCTGAAAGACCTACGTACATAGAGCGCGAGTGACAGATGTCAATGTCATATTAAGTATATTTTAAAAAAATAACCTTATAAAGTTAATATTCCAATCACTTATTACGAATTTAATATATAAAAATTTCAAAAGAAATATACTATCTCTCTGTTGCTATAACTCAAAAATAAAATACATGGGTATTCCCAACAATACATACAATACATGTGTCTCATAGAGCAGGCCACTCTTTGTTCGTTCGTACAGCAGGTGTTTACTTTGTTAATGCCTTTACACGTACAATGGGGTAGAAATCATGCGAAAATATATACATATATAAATCGTTGTATTGGGGATTTTTCACGTTTATTGATTGGGAAATGATTATAGAAAAATGTTTTTTTATATATCTCTGCTCTGATAGGGAATGGAGGAAGACGCCAAGATGGTGTAAGTGCGACTGTAAACGTGACATGTTGTGAGTTCGATTCGAACTCCGTATACAAAATTTGTTATGTTTTTGTACATTTTGTATACAAAAACATAACTAAAACGAGCAAGTATACATACATACATTAGTTCATAAGTTTAATAGACATCTAGTTCTATTTATAGAGCACGTGAGTCACCGACCACCGTACGTGAGGTGACTGTGACAGGTCGGTCGCGGATTATAACGTTATTTAACTGACTACGTTTTCAGTGCAGCATCTTATCTTTGTCGTGCCTTAACCGTCTTAAAAAATTGGAAGTTATCAGCTTTACGTTGTATCCCGAAGATTGCAGGGTAGGCAGAGGGAACCTTGTGTTAAGATAAGGCACTGAGTGTTGAGTGAAGGAACTCAACGTCGCTGCGCTTTGCCTCGTTACCAGAACGACAAAATGACAATAACAAATATTTCATTAGCTCGTTTCTAAACAATGGAACTATTACTAAATCTTAAAACTTTTACCCTCTCATTTCATCCCATATGTATTGCATTTTAGATACTACTGTGGTTAAACTTATAAGAGCTATTTGAATATGCAGCTTAAACTTTATAGATATAATGCTTGATACTGTCTTTTACCTTTTCCTTTATTTACTTCACAATTCACAACTTTTCAAAGTGAGAAAAATAGGCGATAGAAACGTAGAATTAAGACGAACAAATTCAAGATATTATGTGTTGAAAGATGAATCTAAACACCGCGTTTTTGTATTTTTACCAAAGCAAAGAAATCAAAATAATGAATTCCCCGATTTGGAATAGAACCAACAACCACCACCATTCACTCACATCGATCAACGCTATATTTCCATACCGTGACACAAAAACAAAAATAAAATAACTATTTCTAATGTCTATTGTTATTCTACATCAGTTTCTATACTATATATAAATATATACAATCGATATATGTACGTAATTAACCTACTTTGACTGCCCTACCGCAACCTTTGCTCATATTATATGCAAATCAACGCTCGCATGCTTCCATTGGATGCATTTATGGTTTGTATTGTCTACTAATAATGATCGGAAGGTTACGGGTTCACATCTGATGTGGATTGGAATGTTTATAGCTAGGTGGGCAGGAGGGTGTTAAAACACTCCTCCTTATTAACGTGATTTAATAAAAGTTATAGCCTTTTTAATGTTTTGTCCATTTACAAGTTCGATTCGAAATACTTGTTCCTGATATTAGTGCGTTTAATCAACCACACACCCATTAGCTTTATAATATTAAGTATAAACATAGACATCCCTAGAACAGAATTTGAACTCACGACCGTCGCGTTCAGTCAAGCACAAATATAACACGTTAGAAAGGCTTGTCTATTTCGCTAATTCAGAACGTCAGTCTAAATTTATAATATCTCAAAGAGATCCCATTTCAAAGGCCACCATTTTATACGTTTATAGTTTTATTTACGAACATCCAGACAGATTTATGATACAAGTTTTTAATAAAAAGTTCGAGCTGAAGTGAATGTTTACACTTTGGGCTTCGCATGTTGGGAAAGTTAGATTACATGACGTTTAAAGTTATACTATTAGGTCCTGAAATATAGTCTGGTCTAGAAATATTTTAAAGAACTAGGGCAGGTTCTGGCTGTGAACGCGATGGTTTAGGGTTTGATTCTTACTCAGAGAAATCAATTGTCTGTATGGACCTGGTAAGAAATTGCGGCGTTAGTTCCACCACGTAATGTAATTTCAGTTGGGAGGCAGAGAACGGAGGGTCTTGGGGAAAAACATGAAAGTAAATTGAAAATATAGGATTTGAACCCACGCTCCTACCTATTTTTATCCAGACAAAATGAATATGAATGCTCATAGCCTTATATTAAATTTATACCGTGTTTACCGACTTTGTGGTACAATTAATTAAAACAGGCTTCATTTTATAAAAAGTCTTTCAATCCTTTCTAGCAAATGAACTCTAGCGTGTAAATTTTTTTATTGATTTTTAAATGACTTTTGTTTCAAAAGTAAAGACTTTAGAGGACGACTCAATAGCGTTACATTCAATAAACAGTGAATAAGTATGATATTAATTAATTAATAGCTATGATATTACTGATAAGCTTTGATTTGTTAGCTTGCAACGACGGTGGAATAGATATTTAGTTTTTGGGTGGGTGATACCACCCATAAAATAGCAGGCTAGGCAATGGAAACCCAGTGTTTAAAGTTGTTCCCCACGCACCGCTTAATACTCGAGATATTACGTGTTGAGCGGCGAAACCCAACGCCGCGGTTAGTTTTCTTAAAACACGGCCTTGTTACTAAAGTAGTTCCCTCGAGTTTCAATCGAGTTTACTGTCAGATGTAGTTTGTACCGCTGCACCACTACGGCCTACATATACTTATAACACTACTACATATAAAAATAATAATACATTTCTTTTCATTACAATTGTGGGAATGGGAATCAAGTTAGTGCTAAAATGTTGACTTGCGAGGAAATTCTGGCTAACACTAAGGTTGGTTGGTGATAAGATTAACCTCGTACGAATCTATCGATGTATATTTTTTATATTAATACTTTTCTTTGTATCCTTTGTTATCCTTGTAGCGAAATAGGTAAAAGTTCTTAATTTTGCTAAAGAAATACACGAAACCGTTTTTGAAAATCTATTAACAACTTCACCCATAACTTCAAACGTACAAAACCAAGATCCAAAATTAACCTATAAATGAACAAAAAACCCAAAAAACTATGATAAAATAAAAATAAATTAGCAAAAAAATGAAAAACGCGGCCCCCACTGGAGCTTGGAAGTGGGTCGAAGCGGCAACGCCGCGTAGCGGTACCGGCGACGCGCTGTTGCCGCACTTCACACCTACATCAATACCGCGTGCTCTGCCAGTTGCCACAGACCCACTATGGAGATGCGGGATTTTGCTTGAAATGGTTCAATTTTAATTATATTACTATTTTTGTCTTTTTTTGGTGTTGGATTTTTGATTTATAATTATTTTATAATGTATTTACTAAGTTAGTTGACAATTCGCTTTAGAGATTCAAGTACAAGTAAATAAGAATAATATAAAGTAAATACAAGTTTTCGTAACACTATCTTTTAAAACTCGATATTGTAATATACTTATATTTTTTGCGTTTTAGCGCCTGCCAGCAATAATTATAGAAATAGATCACAAACCATATAAATTATCACAAATAAACAAAAAACGTATATTTGAGATTAATCGTGTATTATTAAAGGCGTTGTCTAGACGTTAGTTTTTCTTCATTAAGAGTAGATTTGAGCGCCCACGCAACTAATATTGTTTGTTCCAATAAAAAAACTGGTTTGATCTGTCTCAGCTCTCCGCGTGCTGTTAGTGTGATATTAATGTTGCCGACGCTTAGAATTTGGCTGTCAAGTTTGATAAACAACATGTATAATTGGTGCTTCGAGTTACATAACGAAAATGATAAAAATAAAATATAGATAACAAAAAACATATATAGATAATTACTTTTAATGTTTTTTATATATACTTTTAAGTTAATTTAATATTTATATCGTAATCTTATAACTTAAATGTGTTAATAGAACTATAGTAAAAGACAAGAAAAAAAGAAACATGACATTCAAAATGGCGCCAATATGTATCGAATCTTTACAAACTATTACTATTTTTTTTTATCTTTGGACATCTCTATTCCTCGTTATGCGTACTACGCAGTGAGCCTAGTCATAAGTCACTCCGCTATTCTCTTTCTTCATATTTGGAGATATTTTGGCTAGTTTAACTTGTTTTTTGTTACGGTATACCAATTAATTTTAAATATAAACATCCCAAAGATAGCTATATGGAATCTACAACCATTGCATCTACGCTCAAATATTTTTCAACTACGTGACGACGCAATAGCATCATAAACTAAATTTTAAATAGATACATTAAAACACTATTCAAAAACTAAACAATACCTAATCTATATATATAAA
>FAPP01004754.1:0-17425 GCA_001485965.1 Heliconius ismenius | reverse complement strand
TATTACATTTTTTGCCTAAGTTAGGACAAAGGCATTCGCGGATGTCCGCGAGACTTCTTCTACTGTAATTAATCTAAATTAACATGTTCAACGATTCTAGCATCATTTTTTTAAAATTAAATCATTCACCTGTTGTTGGTATTATATATATAATATAAATATAAAAATATATAATATGTTATATAAAAAATTTAAAAAAAAAACAAATCAGCTTCACGCTGTATCCCGCACACAGTAAAGTAAGCAACCCAGTGTTAAGAAACGCCGAAGTATTGCGTGTTGAGTGGCGGGACTCGACGCCGGGATTTTCGCCTTGGTGCCAGAGCGAAGAAATAAAAAAAAATCAATCCCTCGAAAGGCAGTCGAACCCATAACTGTTGCGTTGCAGTCACACCCTTGTGCCTCTGCCCCGCAACGGCCTCATATATTTATATATGAATATTTATTAATGAATATGTATTTTCCAAATGAAATAGCAAGAGATAATTACGTACACCTACTTTAAATAAACATTTCAAAAACTAATTTTTAAACAGCGACTTCGTTGAAATAAATTACAAGTAATTAAACACATTCTTTTATTTAAATTTAGTGTACGAGGTTGTGCCCGTAAATACGACGGTTGTGGGTTCGATTCCCACTCCAATAAATGAATTTAAAATATTTAATATTTTCATTTCTTCAGCATTTAGTTACAAACAAAGTGCTTGTGGGTTCAAATTATTGTGGCGTTGCTGCCAATCAACACCTAGCATCTCGAAATCAAGCGTAAAGCGGAGAACGGAATATTTCAACAATAAATTCTCCTACCTATCCTGCTAAAAAGCCTGCGGGAAAAAAGTCTAAAATCCTACGGAAATCGACCAAAATGTACAATATAATCTTACAAACCACATAAAACTTATCTTAAGTACAGATATAGCTATTAGAGTAAGTTCAATGCAATTCTATACAGGAAATAAGAAAGGGATTCTTAAAAGCTTTTTTTTATTATGAAAAAAGAAATAATTATATCTCACCACGAGTCCACGAGTCTATCCCGATATCTGTTGTGGGAAAGCACTGTATAAAACGCCATGTAAAGACATCATAGCACCGAGGTGAATGACTTCGCGCAATTACCTCAACCACATCATTACTGGCCTCTGGACTGTAGACTGCTGACTGCTAGTATAAACTATAAAGGTACTTCTACTAGCTTCTCTGTCGTTCAGTTTTTTCTTTGGCAGATGATAAATATTACGTATCGATTTCACGCTGTATCCCGCATATAGCAGGGTAGGCAGAGGGAATCTAGTTAAGACACTCCGTTCCCAATTTTTCGCTGAACTTTTCAAGGCATTACTTATTGAGTGGTGGGACTCGTCAATCGGGCTTTAGGCTTGGTGTGAGAGCGGAGAAATTAAAATATTAATAAATAATAATTCACCCTAGTAGGAATCGAATCGACGACTGTCGCGTTACCGTCATACCCTGGTGCCTCTGCACCACGACGGCCTCTCCACATGTCACGTATATAGTAAATATTATAATGTTAGAGCTAGAGCTAGAACTGTGAGAATCTGGCCTCTAGCTTGCATTCGATTATTTGCCATGTGTGGTGTTTATAATCAAATGTTTTCAAAATATAATAATATGTTCGTAAAAAAATATTATTATAATTTAAGTATATACACAACAAACAAAAAAAAGAACTTTTAAAAGCTCTTGAAAAGAATGACTTAGTAACTTATCTAAAAAATTAAAACAACTTTTCGAGTTTCATATTTTTATTTCTGTCGCCGATGCATCTCTCACTTTGTTTTTATAATGAAAATTTGCTTATAGTATCTTCCGGTTTTTATTTACAGCTGTAATTTTCTAAAATAAGAGAAAAATAGAAACAAAACAATTGTTACACAATAGACTCTATTATCGTTGAGCTGTTCTAACTGATTCAACTTTCTATTGAATATAAAAGGATAAAAAAAAATCATATTGAAATTGAACAAGTTAATACAAACTCATTGTTAATTTGAATTATAATTTAATATAACACAGCCTACAGTTTTGATATAAACTAAAGTTAAAAAAATAATAATAACTTTTTTAGTATACTTAAATAAATTTTAAAAAATGTATTTATTATTTATTTAGTTACTATAACTGATCACTAACTTCTGTAATTATTTTATATAAACTTATTTAAAGAGAGAGGAGAAATGACTTCAGAATGGAATTGGAAGCCACAATGACATCACTACCAAAACTAAATCCGACATTTAAAAAACATCGACATAGATAATAATTTACCGTATTCATTTTTTGCCGTTTATTCATGAAGCATAGTTGCTATTTTATCAACAAATCTCCCCTATTGTTTGCCTCTTACCTGTTGAACACAAAATGTATTTGAATATTGTTCTAATCGTCATTGTGATGCATAACGGGTCAGTGAGCACAGAGCCAGTAGGTACCTATGTACGAGTATGTGTGGTACGTGGAGTTATTCATAATATAATATATGTATGTACGTCGGTGCGGATTGATTAATTTGATGTCTGGACTTCAATTTGTTTTTAATATTGCCGAACTGTGTATAGTTTCTTGTTTCATGTATGGAATTAATTTTATTAATGTATTCGTGAAAGTACATCTTTTATTATTGGAATCAAAAGGAATCATTGGAATCAGAAGGATATCAATAGATAGTTTTTCTTTTTTTAGTACACGGTGTATCACGCAGATACTAGGCTAGGTAGAGGGAACCTCGTGTTAAAATGTTTCGTTTCGACGAATTCTGGAGGCATTGAGTTGCGGAATTCAACGCCGCTGCCTCGACCTTTGACCTTTTGACCCATTCACATAGAATTGTCAAACCTGTTACTGGTGTCCACTCTATTATGGCGGATTATTTTGTGAATAAAATAATATGTAACGTTTCAGCGTCACACGTATTTCTTCTTAAGCAGTAGCAGTAGTGGAAAAAATATTTTTATAAAGGATATTGCAGGTCCCATCTTGTATATTTTAAAAAAATACGTGTTTCTATTACTTGAAACAATTTTAGAGAATATTTCTATGATGAAAATGAGAAACCCAAAAACAGTGTATGTATTTATTTTATGAAATGAAACACAATTCATATGCAAATATTTAATTGACAATAAACAAATTCTACTGTATTAAATTGACATAAATATATAAAAAGATAATTTTATGTTGAAAAACCTAATAGAAACCATGACTTATTTATGTATCCTTTAATTAAATGTCTTAAAATATCGTTAAACTAGTTTGTGGTTTATTTTTGAAGCTATTACAATAATTATGTGAAGAATCACATTACATGTTTTTTAAAAGTTTTCATAAGCCGTTAATGTAATTTAATTTATTTGTACTGTTATTAAACTTTTATGAGGATTTGTATTCTACTTAAAAAATATAAAATAGGCAAAAAAAAACTAACAATTGTCGTGGAATTAAAATTTAATTGTTCATGGAAACAAATAAAATAAAGAAATATATATAAAAATAACGAAATTACTGTACAAAATAATATTAAAATTATATTCAAAAATACATAAGACTGACTAAAATAAAGCAAAATAAAGTTTACATGAGTTGAGTAAATTTTTATTTATGGCAATTGGAATGGAATTAAATAAAAAAGTTAAGTACCAACATAGGAACGTAGTAACATACTGTTTTACTTTGTATTATTTGTTATATTCTATTTGATATATACTTATTTATTTATGACGATAACATTTATAAAAATTATATTATTATATGTATGAAATGAATATTTACATATTTTTAAAAAGCTCTTTCTTCTTATCATTTTCTCTAAAGCCATTAAATTTTCTTAACTAAAATACTCTTACTATACAACAAATTATATCCACATATATGTTTGGAAAGATATTTATAACCTAATTCATAAAATTTTCCATACATGATTGAAATACAATGAAATATAATGTATGTTAAAACTGTCTCAAATATCTATGAGAAGAAACTTCATACTTCTTAGCGTTTGACGTATTCAGTGTGTGGCTATCAGAGATGGGCAAATTTTAATTGGTCTTAAATAAATATTAACCATTTTAAAGTGCGGAAATCACAATTAAATTCAATTAACTGTTTATTATTAATATAATTAATTAGTTTATAATTAACCTAACACATTTTTAAATGTTAATTACAATAAAAAAAATGTTTAAGACTGGTGGGTAAGAGAGGTTGTCGTTGCAAGATGAGGAGCTCAGAACATACGACACAACTTGTATATTTAAGGGGTCCCTTTATATAAATATTAATTCTCATATTAATTGTCAGAGCTCCTCCCTCCAAATTCGAAATTACTTTATTAAGTTCACCTTCAAAGTGTATTTTAGAAATAAATCGATTATAGTTTTATACAGGATAGGATATCTATTAGGACACTATAGAGATATTCACTGTAATACTCTAGAAGTTACTATTAATGCGTACAAATTAACTCTAGACTCCTTTTTATATACATATATTCGTAAATTTTAATCTAAACTTTGATTAGGCACATGAAGTTTGCGTAAACGAAAATTTTATACAATAATTCTTATGAAATTACTTTAAATATTATGAAATCCATTTTTTTTCTACAAAAAAGTGAATATCGTGTTTATAGTATATATCTAATAATTTACTTAATAGATAAAAATATTAAATTGAATATATGTTTTGTGCTATTTAAAGTTTTACATATATTTATTGTACTACCTAGAGATAGTATGGTAGGCCATTTTAATTATATTACAGTATACTTAAATATAGGTTCATACATAATGTTATATTAATTAATTTGCCTAATCAATCATATAGAAACATACGTTTGTAGAATAATTTATTTTCTAAAGCATTTTTTAACTAACAAAACCCAACTGGTGAGATTTGTTATGATTATGGTAATACATTTGAAAATTTTTCAAAAATCACTTTAAGAAATATTTAATTATTATTTTTATAAACACTAAATATGTTTAAAATTTTAAGCTTACATTAATTTGCATTAAACTTTAAACTTTGTATCAACCTTAGTATATTTATTCCACAGATTATTTATAATATAATTTAGAATATATCATATGACTTTTGGCAGTAACAGGTAAGTATACAGTCTGTTTTTTACACATTTAAAAAAACCATTCTGTTTATTAAATAGTATGTAAATATTGAAATATTGAATTATCGTGTTAGAAAGAATTTAATTATTACTAAATGAGCATGGTCTTTTTCAAAATGGCTGAAATGTCAAATTATCAATGCAGTTTGTGTGTATAGTATAACTTTTTCTTTTTTTACTTATTACAAAACAAATAATATAAGCAAATCCAAGAATAAAACCTATAAAGTTTTATTTTAACTTCATAGCTATAAAAATCAAACATTTATTTCAACTCAAAACTGCAGTACCAATAAAACATTTCTATTCATAACGCAATGTCTAATGTGAGATATTTATTTTATAAACAAAATAAATCCATGATTTCGTTTAATATAGAAGTATTTTAAAATATCATAGAAAATTAGGTTAGGCCTTCAAAATTAATTAAATATAACACTCACTAAAGTGACGAAATAATTAAAAAATATGTATAAATCCACTATTTAAATAAAAAGACGTATATGAATCCCAAACCAAAAACCAATAAAAATTCCAAGAAAGACCAAAATTCAATTTTTTCTCTGCAACCCACTGGTCACTACGAAGTGTTCGAAGCGACGGGTTTTCAAAAAAAAATTTAAATATACGCTATTATTCAAGTTAAAAAGTTTCATTTAAAACTAGCGACCTTTTTTGAAAATGATATTATTGAAAAGTAAAATTTCAGCCAGTTTAATAAATTAATTCAATAAATCATTTCTTTATAGCCATTTTGTCGGTTAAGCCGTTTCTGAGATTAGCATGAACAAGCGCACAGACAAACAGACAAAAATTTTAAAAGTTGTTGTTTTTGGTTCTAGTTCGTTATTAAATGCCACCAATAACAATTTTTTTCTTGCTTGTCGTCCATATACAAATACCGATCCGTGACAATTTTATTATAAGTATACACAGATATAGTATAGACAGATATATGTAAAAATCGCGAAAATCATTAAACTTATTAAAAACCTCATTTATTTTCCGCGTAATACTGGTGGGCTAGATCTAATAATTCTCTCCGTAATTGTAGCGCTTGGGATCTAAGATGTTGTTCCCTTGTACGGATCACTCTATACTGTTCTTCGCGTTCTTCGGTATGCTGTTCGACCAGCCAGCGTAGATAGAGCTCTGTAATTGTATATATAATGTTAATTTTTAATAAGTTTAAGTTGAATTTTATTATATAAATATTTGTATATCTTGAAACTGCAGCTACACTTGCAACACAACAAAAGGGGGCTGCGCCAGGTTGTGTCGGTGTGTCGATTACTAGTCGAGGAAATGATATATTTCATATTATAAATTGGTCATCCTGGTAACGAGGCAAAGCGCAGCGTTGAGTCTCGCCACACAACACGCAATGCCTTCAGGATTCAGCAGATAGTAGAGTGAATTTCTAACCAGAGAAGTAAAAACTTCCCCGAACGGAAATCGACCCTAAATCTCAGCCCACCATTCAGAATACAGTGTGATGTTAAAAAAAATAAGTTCATCATTAAATAACAATAAATTTCTAATCACCTTCCCATATAACATAACTCATGGGGGCTACAGAGGGCCATATCACATTCGGTGTAGGCTCGTACATGGGGTTAATGTAACCGCTCAGCTCGTCCGGCTGGTTGACCCATGACCATATGCTGGTTGTCTGGTCGTATACTCCACGGGTTTCCCGCTCTTGGTCACTGTCGCAGAGGAATGTGCCTGGAGTGTCAAATATTTATGAGAGTTATTTAGAGAAGAGAAGTTATTAAGGGAATTGTTTATTTGTTAGTTAGATTTAGAATTTTTTTTTGGCGCAGGGGTACAAGGGTGTGACTGTGACGTGACGGTAGTCTCGATATATGTATATAAACTCACCAAACTGACTAGCATACGCATGCTCGAACAGCGTTATCAAGAAGTTCTGTCTATATTCGAAACTGCACGGAAACTGTTCCAGGAACTGTCTCACGCAATCCAGGAATAGGGAGAATGTTGGTGCTGACTTCGGTTGAGAGGAATATGCCCCTGAACGGTGCCTGGTGCCGAACGGATGACCAGCTTGAAGCCATTCACGCTCTATTAGAGCTTGGAGACTGTAGAAATTAAAAAAATAAATCAAAAAGAACATTTTTTTATATATGTTTGACAAGTATTAGTAATATTGTATGATTATTCTATAATATTGTACAAACCGATGAACTGATTGGTTAGTTGACCGGTGAAGTTTTCTGTGATGAAGATAGAGTTCTCCTATATTTACTAATTAAAACATACACTCATAATTACCCTCGAATAGTCCGACAGTCAGGATTCAAAATAATTTGTACTAGGGAACACACTATCAATGTTGCGTCTTCACCACGGGTTCCATGTATAAGAACTGGTTCTGCTTTCTAGAATAAAATATATCATGTTTTGTAAAGAATAATTCATATTACTTATATTATCTTTATATTTTGTTTCACTTAGTGGTTGTTTCTATTTATATTGTATTTTTTAGTTTGTATAATCAAGTTAATATTTGATTATTTAAGACCGTGTCACTGTGAACGCGACGGTTGTGGGTTCAATTTCCACAAGGAGAATGAATTACTTATTTATATTTTTATTTTGAACACAGAATGTTTCCAAAGTTAGACAGAAAGTTGGGGAGTGCTTTAACTGGGTTCTATCTACCCTACACCCTATTACATCCAAGAAATAGCGTGAAACTAGACAAAATAGGAAGAAATAAACTAACCTGATGAATATGCTGAGCGACAATACAGGCAGTGTGTAATGAATTCCTCACCGATTCCGGCCACCCGCACGACTCCAATCTCGATATCCATTTATCACATGATATATCTCGGTCTACGCACGCTGTTAAAAAAAATGCTTAATATATATAATTTTTTTAGCTTGAAATAATATTTAGTAGAGTTGATTGTTAAAATATAATATGAAAAAATGATGTATTTCCAATCCCAATATCTATTAATCACATAATCCATATATATCTCTTTACACATGCTGCAAATTAAAAAAATATTTATATGAAATGAAATAAAGTTAAATGTTGTCAAAATTTAATGAAGTTTTGATTTTTGTGATTTACTTGTTTTTTTTTTGTTTTATACTTTTGTTTATTTTCTTAAATAGCAGAACTCTAGAACGATCATATAAAATTTCGAATTGAAAAAGAAGCTATTTACCTATATTGGTTATTTTTTTTCAATTAGATATCTTATTCAATTATTCCAACTCGGTAGATGATAATTTTTTTTAAATAATCTCCAGAAATTTACTAACCGGCCACTTTTAAAGAAAACAGGTCGCTTTTGATTATTGGTATGTTCAGATTACTAGATTGTTATCATACTTGCGTGCCGTACCCGCCCAATTTTTGAAACATTGGGTGTTGAATGGCGGAGTTTAACGCGGCGCTTTGTGTTGATATCAGAGCAAGAAAATCATGCTAATGCTTAGTTAGTAATGATCTAGAGATTTTTTATAATAGCAACATATTTCGCTATCAACCAGATCGATAGTTTAAAAATTGTTTAGTTAAGATTTTGTTGTACAAATTGCATAATTTTCCAAATATTTGGGTTACATGTTTCTAAGAGTAAAATTTGGAAGAAGTTTGATAATAAGATGTTCAAAATCTATCAAGGTGCTGGATCTGACATAATTATTCTTGAATTGCATACCCTCAATAAGTTTAGAAAAATTCTCAAGAAGCTGCTGTTGATTGTCAACTTCATCCATTGATCTGTTGTATATTTTCCACTGAGAGTAGTTTGAAGCACTTTCTGTTCCTCCGCCTATTAACATTGTGAAAATAGTATGAGTGCCCAGCAAGACAACACCAATTTCATATGTAAGGAACTAATATAATTATACCCTTGTTTTGTTGCTGTGAAATGGAGTTTGTGCTTCTCAAATCATAAATGACACCTTTCATTCCAACATTGACAACAGTATTTAAAATGGCCTCATCTGGTCGACAGCGGCGATGTTTAGGTCCATATAATGGCTGTCCTGCTCTCATTAAAACAGCCTAAAATCATACAAATATTTTAGCTTTCCCTTTTATAACATGTATAGCATGGTAGACAGAGCCTACCACTTACTGTTAAAATTCTTCATATTATTATTGTTAACATGTTCTGTCTAGAACATATTAACAATTAGACTCTATCCCACTAATACCTCAAGAAAATATTTATTTAAATTTAATAAATATTTTACTTGTTTTATTATAAGTTTAATAATGTAAAATATAATTTATAGCTTCAATTAATTTTAAATTATCTATAATAATATGTGTACGAGTTTTTACCTAAGAGGGATTGAACAGTCAACAACAAATAAACACAAGAAAAATATTAAACATCATAATACATAAATGACTTACTGTAGAGATGTAAAGCTAAATATTTTCAAAAGATATTATTAACTAGGAATGTTAAGTATATAGGCAAAGCTTACACCATTATTATGTCTATAAGAGAGCACTGGAAATCTTCCTCCTTGTCTAAAGCTAGCCGCAGCAGCTAATGTTTCATCATCAATGATTTTAGGAACCACCACTCCTTTGCCATATGCCGGGCATACTGTGTAATGTTGATTTACTCTTGATATACGCCATTCTTCCGATGCTAGTATTTTTGTAAACTCACCTTCATTACTAAAATTGTACAATTTACACATGAAAGGACCACTTATAGAATACACAAACTATATAAATATGTTTTTTTGTCATATTTTATCTACACCAAGTATATCCATTCTCTGTAAAAAACATTATTTATAAATAATACATTTATCATAGTTACCTATACAATGTATATCCATTCTCCATAATAGGGTGCATGTGTCTATAAAAAAATGGGTAAAAGAGACTAGGATCCTGTATATTAGACAGATTTTCAAGTGTCTGTGCCACTAGATTTAGTTCTGTTGTATTGCTGATGTCCAATTGGAATATCCTGAGGTCTTTACATTTTAAAAATAAGGATCCCCCTTGAACTATTCCTCCACTAATTTTGTTTTCTTTTCTTTCTATACTATCTATATTTTTGTGAAGCAACTGTAAAATAAAAATATAAAATTTTCTAAACTAGTTTGATTTACAATTGATGTTAAGCTTAAAGAAGATAAAATAATGTAAATAATTATAGTCATTGGAAAACTCTAAATACTTTTATCAATTCTTCTCATGTAAAGTAAATATTCATAATAATATTATGATAACAGAATATTATATTTGTATAAAATATTATACAATAGTTAACTACAGTAAAAGTATATGAAATATATGGGTTATTATTTACTTATAGCTTTTACTATGAAACTTACCCATAGTTCTCTTACGCCTTCTTTTCTGGAACTTAAAATTAGATGATGTCCAGTGATGCAGACTGTTCCATCAACATTGTCATGATGAGGGTATTTTAGAATAACACCGTCTAATTTATTAATAAGTATAAGCTCTATAAATTCCATTAGACCGAATTAAAATTTATTGAATTAATTATGTTATTGTTTTAATTTTCTCATTATTTACTGCAACTGACGTTTAATTTGACCATCTGACATTTACTATAATACTTGGCAGTGACAGTCCAGTACTTTAAGTAGAAAATGTAACAAGAAACAAGAATCAAAAGAACTAAGTAGAAAAAATATTATACGGTAACATGTCATTTTTTTACTCTATAAATAAATTTATTTAGGTATATTTATAATCATTGAATAAGAATTTATATTATAATTTTTATTTTACTTTATAACGACTTACGTAGTGGCAACTGGCAGCTAGCTCCGATTATTTATATATTTGTAATCTGTATTATAGATATACATTTCAGAAGAAAGAGATGGCGGATAGTTAGTTATACAGTTGTAAGTGAAAGGGATAGGAAATAATAATTTCAATGTAAACAAAAGGAACGCAACACATTCAAAGTACAGCGTGACATAGGCTGTGCAGCTCCATCTGTGCTCTAACCAACAATACTAAAGATAGAAAGATATAGTTGAATATAGTGAAGACAATTTTGCTATAGCAATGTGTGATTCCTTTCGTTTGGTGTAATATTTTTGGCTAGAGTTATTAAATAGGTGACATAAATGGACAGACAAAAGGTTGTTTAGAATCGTAACAATTCAATATCAAGATATTTATTGCTTAAAACGCTAAAAAAAGCGAAACGTGCGGTGAGTTTCTGCATTAATTTGTATGAATGTATTGAAAGTAAAGGCAAGTAGCTGGCTGGATTGTTGAGCTTGGGTAATGACCGGTGCTAACATTTATTGTTTGTTATTGATATGTCAGATATAAAAACTTTTTGTTGTCAATGTTTTCATTCAAGTTTATATTTTAATACAATTTTCTTTCTTACTTAGGAGATGGAGGAGAATTCTAGTATTCATATGGAGACAGACGTGTCTTCCACTACTGGTGACGTGCCTGATAGCCAGCAAACCTCCGAATCACAATCAAATCTTGAAATGGTGGTTGTGGTACAAGTTAGTGAAGAAGAAACTGACAAAGTAAGCTCTGATACAAAGTCTCAAGATAGTACCAGTACTACTACATGTACTGAATCAAGGAGTTCTCCTGAAAGAGATGTTCTGTCAGAAAATGAAGTGACTTCTCTTAGTAAAGATAATATTGGTGAAAATGTAGATTTGCAGGAAAAGCCGTTGGATGCATCAGAACAAGAGGTGCTTCAGGAGATACCTGAGAATCCACCTATTGAATCTATTGATTTGCAAAATTCAGAACAAACTATAGATTCCTCTCATAAAATTAAGGATGATAATAAAAGTCCTAGTAAAGTAATGACAAATGAAAAAGGGTCTCCTCAAAAGTCACCTGTAAAGGAACCTACTGTAGAAAAAAAGACACCAACAAAAGAAAAAATTGACAAGTTAAATACGGATGATAAGGAAGAAAAAAAAGGTGATACAACTTTCAACAGCTTGGTTGACATTAGTGAAAAGTCAAATGACTCTCAAACTAATTCTGATAATTCAGAAAAAGAGCATAATAAGAGCATCAGCAGAGAACTTAAATCTCTCATTAAGTCAGCCAAAGAATCTAAGATAATTAGTGAATGTACTCAACTTACAACAAAAACAAGAAAATCCAGAAGTAATTTAGATAGTTCTAACACAAGTTTAAATACATCAGTGGAAGCAGAAAAAATCCATGGACTCAGGCGTAGTAGTAACCATTCTCAGAAAAGCAATAGCAGTGAAAAGTCAGAGAAGATTATCAAAAGGTCAATGAGGTCACAGAATCCGGAATTTGTGTACAAGGTAAAACAATTTCTCAATTCTGTAACTGGAAAGTTCCAAAAGGCTGAAACTGATGATGAGGAGGCAGATGATAAAAGAGATGTACAATGTACACCAACAATGCCTTCTCCAAAAAAGAAAAAGCATGAAGTACCATTGCCAGAGTTGGTAAGTATGTTATATTACAAAATGTATGTAATGTATAGTATTTTATATTAGTTTTATTCTTTACAATTGCTATATGTAATAATTTCATTAGCATATTTTTTTCTATTATCCGTAGAGTCCAGGCCAAAATAATAAGCTGAGATCAGATCCATACTGTTGGAGGTGTCATTGGCAAGTAGAACATGCAGTCAGTGAAAAAGGGCATCCACCGATGCAGTGTACAGTGTGTCCTAGATCTTTTCATTTTAAATGTCTGTCAGGTACAGAGAGAAACAAAATAACATTTGATAAGAGCTGGGTTTGTCCAGAGTGTTTGTCCATTTTGAATGCAGAAAGCTCTGAGACTAGGTAAATGTTATACATATATCATATATCATAATAATTTATTTTTCTTTTTATTTTTTTACTTCCCTCCAGCAAAGGAACCTAATGTTAAATATTCTATCCCCTTCTTTCCACACAATTTTCAAGACTTGTGTGTTAAGTAGAGCAGCTTTATCTGAATGAAGAAACAAAAATAATAAGGAGAAGTGGCTGTATGCAACATAATGATGGCCATTCTCAATATAATACCATTATTAAGTAATAATGAAATTGTGGTAATTTTTTAAAATATATCTCTTCCAGATCTCCAGCCATGAAGAAGATTAGCCTAGGACATCTGTGTGAACTTCTACAACACGCTTTAGAACGCATGAAAGATGTGAATGGGGTAAATACTTTGCTTATTATGACATACTTATCATTTAGTCAATTGTTTATTATTTCTATAGTAACTATGTGCAATGCGAAAGTGCCTAATAAAATATTATTATTTCGACATTTTTATTATATTTACGAGTTTCCGTATCGCACAGCATTAAATAAATATGCAAATTTAATACAAGTTTAATATATGATTATTTGTAATAACAATATTTTTAGGTTATTGTTAAAATTCATTTTTTGACAATAAGCAAATTGACCAAGTATTCATTATTTTAAGCAAATTTGACAATTTTAAATAAACGAAAATAAACTTTTGACATACTGTCACGGATTCATGACATAATTTCGTGTCCGCGTTTCGTATGACAAAATGGCTTCCATCGTGCGTTATTTTTTCTTACTTTTAGATGACGAAAGATATATTCTTCAACTAATATTCGTATTTATTTTCTTAATGTGTAATTAAAATAATATTTCCCTAATATAAATATTAAATATTTCAAGAAGCATAATTCTAAACTAGGAGGATTGATCTCGAAATCGTAATGTCTCTACAGATCGTATAACAATATATTCATAATTAACTAATTAAAAAGAATTTTGAATTCTTTAAGACTTATTTGAAATAATTCACATTAGAAACGAATTTAATATAAACGTATACAAAATATATACGAAAAGCAAACGCGTCATTCCCTTACAAGTAAAATGACCTTGCTACTTATCATAGGCGGGACTGGTATCTGCTATCTCTGTCTAGCGTAAGGTAATCAATAAAGCGGGCCGGCATCTGTCTCGCTCGCCACTAATAATAAACGGGACACGTAGATTGATGTTACGCTACTTCTGCATTTCTCAGTTTGTTATATTTGACATAGATTATTATTAACTAAATTAAATATTGTATAACCACAGATTTGATTAATTAAAAGTTTAACTTGAATACATAAATGTTTTTACTTGTTCTGTATTTTTGTCATTATTAGAAACTACTACACGACATTATTAGAAAAACAGTATTAGAAATTTAATTCCTTACAAAATACAAAATAATGATATATTACCTACAATTATAATATAAAAAAACATGTAATGTCATCCATCATGAATTCAGCAGAAAGTAATTAATTTTTTTAATCTCTTCTATAACTATACCTATATTTTACTTACCCAAGAATAACTCAAAACACTAGATATAGATATTTTAAATTTATGTTTTTTTATTAAAAAAATATTATTACAGCATTACAGCATAAAATGTGTAAAAATAATATAGAAATATTGTTCTCTTGCACATGATACATATTTAATTTTATGTTATTCAGTCTTCAGATTTAAGGTCTTCATTGTCTGTTATCAACTTACAAAAATAAATGAATAATTTCCTTAATTTCTCGTCTATTGATGTACTTACTTAATGATTATTTAAGTAAATTAGCTTTGTTTGTATCTTTGCAAATTTATAATAGAAATATAACATCAACTAATATAAATAAATAAATCTTAATATTCTTTAATTACTATAAATACTTAACAAGAAAGTACAAAAATAGTGTGATTGTTATTGTTAAATATAAAATTAAGTCCGTTAATTATATTCATTATCTGTATAATAGTTAAATCCTACTATTTTACTAAAATTATAAATATGAAAGTTTGTTATTATTGTTTCTTCCAACTTTATGCCAAAAATACTGAACGAATTTAGATGAAACTTAAAAGTAACATAGCTTATAAATTAAAATAACACAGGCTACAATTTATGTTAAAGTTTTGTATGCTTTTCTAATATAATATATATTTGGATTTAGCAATAAGTTTAAGCGGGCTAAGCCGTATTTGAGTCACTGGTAATATATATATTTGTATATTTAAGGTGGATCCATTTGTAAAACCAGTGGATCGTGAGTCATTTCCTGACTACGATAAATACGTGGTGCACCCAATGGATTTGTCACTTATGAAGGTTAATATTGCTGAAGGACTGTATGGAAGCACTGAAGCATTTCTTGCTGATGCACAGTGGATATTACACAACAGTATCATATTTAATACCTGTAGGTATTCAAATTAGATATATTATTGTATGTGCCTATATATTAGCTTCACACACACAGCAGGGTAGGCAGCGAGAACCTCATGTTAAGACACTCCGTTCCCCACTTTCTGCCGAATTCTGAAGGCATTGCGTGTTAAGTGGCAGAACTCAACGCCGCGCTTTGCCTCGACACCAGAGCGAAGAAATGGAAATATAAACGTAAATAAATATTTCACTTCGTGAGACCTGCATATTTAAGTTTGTTAACTTTTATAAGTTGTTTTACGACCGACATGACCTAATAATCATGAATTTGGTATGGAACCTTCGGTGTGAAAAGTACAACTCGCACTTGACAGATTTTTTTTGCCCAAATTCCAGTGCAATCAAAATTAACAGCCGGCGCTCGTGCCCTAGTCCGATCGTGTAGAGCAGAAATGGGTGAAATAGAAGCGTGTCCAGAATGCTACTCAGCGGCTCATGCTAGACGAGCCACGTGGTTTACGGACGTGTGTTCTACACCACATATTTTGTTATGGGCTAAATTGAAAGGTATTTATTTTTTTAGCTTTATTCTGTAACCCGCAGTATATAGCAGGGCAGGCAAAGGGAATGTAAAAACATTAGTGTTAAGGTAACAGTATTTTAGCACTATGCTCACTTTGGTTAGCTTGATATGCGGATAAAGCACGAAGCTGCCTAATTAATAAATGGAAATAATAAATATAATAAATAAAATAAATAAGCAGTTAATCATAAATTAATAGAGAAACTAACATAAGTATTTCTGTTGTTATATTTATTTATTTTGGCTTTTCCCTATAAGTCTTTAGATTTGACCAATATAAATTATAGAAGCTGTAACTTTTTAATGTAATATATTATATGTTTTTACATATAGATGAAGTGTATATATATAAAACTATTTCATTACTAATTGACTGACAGAAAACGCAGAACTAAGCTACTGGACTTAGAAACTTGAAGTTTGGTACGACGTTAATTTAGGAAATATATATAACCACTTAGAGGAGTTCTTGAAATTACTATGAAAACGATAAAAAAAGACTCATTTTCCATTTTAAGTGTTAAATATCCCCTATCGCACACAAAGTTGCTGGCAACAGCTAAGTTACAATAATAGTTATTATTATTATAAAATTTTTAGCTTCACAATGTAATTCCATATAGAAGGACAGGCAAAAGGAACCTGGAAATTTAGTGTTAAGACACTTCCGTTCCTTGCTTTGCCTCGTTACCCGATCGAGGAAACGAAAATATTAAGTATTTCCCCCGAGCGGGAATCAAACTCACAACCGTCGCTTCTATGGTTGTAATCTTAAGAACCGGCGCTAATATAATAATAATTATTATAAAATCATTTCAGGTTTCCCATACTGGCCAGCGAAAGGCATGTCCGTGAGTAGTGCCGGCCTCGTCGACGTACGTTTCTTCGGCGCTCACGATCGAGCGTGGGTCCCCGCTCGCGATTGTTTCTTATTTTGCGAAAAGGACCCTAATAATTTTAGAACTAAACGTCAGGATATATTAGATAGTATGCAGGTGTGTATGGATTATACTCATAGAGTTATTAAAAGTATAAAAGGGACTGTCATAACGCAATTTGAGTTAGTGTGATTGTAAACGGGACGGTTTTGGGTTCGGTTGGTTCACACTCGGGAAAATATTATTTTTACTTTCTCGCGTTGATAAAAGACAAAGTGTGACCTCGTGTTCTGTCACTCAATATTCTGATACTCAATGTCTCGAACATTCGTCGAAATATGAGGAGTGTTTACTCTTCTGCTAAACGCGGAATTAAAGGCTATCGAGCCGTACTAGGACATCATATGACTAAACGCTATGACTGAAAGCTCGATTTGGCACTCGCATTCCGAATGAATTATGTGAGGTATGTTTATTTGCTACTGTCATTCATTTGCGCCACTCGATACTGAAAATTTAGGAGGAAAGTGGAGACCTACCCTGCCGAAATATAACATCAATCTATACTAATATAATAAAGCGGAAGAGTTTGTTTGTTTGTTTGTTTGTTTGAACGCTAA
>FAPP01004730.1:12326-27554 GCA_001485965.1 Heliconius ismenius | reverse complement strand
TCTGCAGAATTCTGGAGGCATTAAGAAGAAACCATTGAAATTGGGTAACAAATGACATGTAATGAGAGTTAAATGACTTATTACTTATTTATATTATATAATTATTTTCAGGATGTAGTCGATTTCTGGGCCGTTATTAATAATGGTAGCTAATGGTATATTTATTTTATGTATATCCTAGAGTGGCCCTTGTACCTTTGTAATAATATATCAACTACAGTTCCTTTAATATAATAAAATTGTATAAAGTACACGACTTTGACCTAATCTAATCTAATGTTGAAAGTAATTTTAATATATTAACACAATTAGTTGTAAGTACATTTTCTAAACTCTAAATAAAACCCTTTAACAATATTTTTATATATAAAAAATATAATTTGCTTTAATATATATATATATATATTAGCAATAAGATTCTCCTCATATACATATCAACAAAACTATTTTGTGTATATTTTTAGTCTTAACTTTATATGTATATTATAATTTTGCAAAATCGATTCATAGATCGTATAAATAATATTTTTTTAATTAATATACAAATTAAAATGCTATATTTTACAGGCGAGAGAAGCACTAAACCGAGTCGAAGAACTAGAAACAGAAAACAGTCATCTAACAAAACGTCTTGACAAACTGAAGAACGCCAAGTCAGCTCTATTAAAGGACCTGTGACAAGATTGAATACAATTTGGGAAAATACCATGAAAATGCGAATGAAGCCGGGCGTAGATAGTATAATAATTGGATTTGGCTGATAATCGAACTTGCTAGAACTATGTTTTTAAGCTGCGCCATATTTTATATTTAGGATTATATGGATATGCCCTTTTAGTATTGATTAGATTAGTATAATGCTACTAAGTAAATTGTAAAATTGCTGTTTTTTGGTTAAAACTAAATCAGTGTGGCCGTTGTGGCACAGTGAGTATGCGACGGTAAACGCGACGGGGGTTGTGGAAATAATTAATTATAATTTATCAGAGCACTGTTTCGAGTTCCGCGGGTTGCGGCGTTCTCAACACGCGTCTATAAAATTTTATCGTGCGTGGGGAACAGAGTGTCTTAACACTAGGTTCTGGTAGTAAATATGGGAGACAGTGTTACGCTAAAAAAAATTAAAAGTAGAGCTTCATTGGCATGGAAGGCTATATAAAGTATTTATACGGATGTTTGGCCTATGTCTAAATTTTGAATAGGGCATACCATATTGATAATAATATGATTGGAGAGTTCAGTGTTCTCTCCATATGTCAAAATCGGATTACAGATGATAAATAACTTTTTATTTCAATGCTGTACATTTGTCTATGGATTTTTTACGTTTCTGTTTAAGAAAAAAATAATGCTTTTATAATGTATATTTTTTGCTAGCTATATGAAATTGCATTTGTTTCTTCATATCGGCCTGTAATTGACTTGTTTCGTCCTAATAAGACTTCTCTTTATATGAATGGATTAAAATACTAATATCATAGACTTGGTAATTTTATATATGTTTTTTGTGTAAATTGTACATTATGTTTAAATATGTAATTATTTATTTCATGTCCATATACTTGTATAGGTTCTATATAATATTATTTCAGCTTGTCGGAGCTTCGCTTTTACTAATCGTTAATTATTATTATAATTTGATTATTCTTTTAACTTGCCAGAAGAAAATAGTTTACTGTAACTTCAGAGATTCATTTGTTGCAATAATATCGAAATATTTACTATTAATTTAACTGTAAATGTATATTGGAGGATTTTTTAAACTAAACAGTGTTAAGATATTTTCTTTTCAATTTTAATAAAATTTAATAAGAATTTTATGTATATTGATTATTTTGAATGCTACAATATAAAGTCAATATTTTATATAATTTCAAAAACTTACTATTTTAACAATTGGATACTTTGTAAAAAAAATAATTAAAAAATGAATTTAATGTAATTGCTCAAAAATTACACCATGCTATGTGATAGATGACTGAATGTACACGTCCAATGGCGATCTCTGATGTATTATAATTATCTCGAGAGTCGTTTTATTATTTATAATATATACGAGTGTTTTGACTAAAGTTACCACATTTTAACTGGCTACTGACATTTTTAATATTCTTTTTTTACATAATAATAAAATAATTGTACATGTTTATTACATTTTTAGTTCTTTTGACTATTAATTGGCTTGCGTGGTATATAGTGCTTGGATTTATGCCACTATGTATAAAGTTATGTTTGAACATATAATAAGCGGCCGTATCATAGTTTTGAACTTAGTATACTACTTTAGTCACTAAACAGTGCCATGTTGCACCAAAATGTATTATAGTGTAGATGGTGTATTAATTAGTATATAGAGAGTCTGCCTTTAGAACCTACTACACTGAGCGAAAATGGCTGTTGCAAATGTATGAAACATGTAGAAATAAATAAAACTATCTCCATGCATAGCATATAATATTGTTAGCATAATAATTCTTGTAATATTTGAATAATATTATTTGGACTATAATCGAGATATTAAAACACAGGAGTAGTATTAGAAAAAAAATAACCACTTAATTATTCAAAAACATTGAAAAATAATTGTAAAAAATGCATATTGATTGATGTATTTGCTTCTATATGCTTCATATAAATAGGATAGTCAGTTTCGAATATAAACAATAAAAACCTATAAGATATTATATAGCTAGCTGTTCAAATAATATTACTACAATTATTTAATAGCAAATTAGCCAAAAATCTGAAAATGATAAATTAAAATTTTTGCCATTTTGTTTCAGATATATGTACTACTATTATTATGACTCTGATCATCTGTTTTAATTTCAAATATTTAAATAACCCCGTTTTATATTAGACATTCTATATAGCAAATGATTATACAATAGGTTCCTTGTGTTCATTGATACTGTTACATCGTAAATAAATTTAGAGTTGCAATTATTGAAGGCATGTATGAGTAAAGGTGATAATTTTTATTTTATTATTATTTATAATGTCGTATATATAAAACGTTTTTCTGCATTTTGCTACAAAAGTAATGAATTAAAATTTTCTTTATTTTTTGGCAAAAGGAAATCATTTTCAGTTTGTTAATCATGTCACGTCAAACTGCTTATAAAATGTAAAATATTTTCAATTTCTTTTTCAAAATTAGATTATTGTGACTTATCACCTTTATTTATTCATATCTTTCATTATATGACGTCACAATTGTCAAACTGTAGCCGCCAAAATAAGAAGTGTATAATTTCTATTTAATTGATGCAGTTTCTCGATTGTGCCTCAGTATTCTGCTATTTGTATGAAATGTGAGTAGTGTAAGTAGGTTTTATCATTTTGTAAGTATGGTGTATGTATTTTGGTGCTGCATTACTAATTTATTTCTTTTTTTTATAAGAATGACACTCTTTTATAAGAAGCGAAACTGACCTAATGATGTATAAATTTGATAATTTGAATAAATTTTCGCCCTCTCGTTGTTGTTTTATTTATATGTAGATATTTTAAAAAATTCTAGATTAGACAATATTATAGCACATAGAACATAGAACATATAGGGCAACCCTTAAAAAATATTATAGTTTATTCATTTGAGCATAAGACAATATGTTACATCTCAAATCTTTATTGATAATATCACATTTGTACGGACAGCAATGTCTGTACAATGTGATATTATCAGGCATCGTTTCTTTTTACGTGTTAGATAGAACACATTAGCCATGAAGTCCTTATTGAAGATTCCTTTGATTGCTTGTATTTGGCGGAGAACGGCGTTTACTCGTGTTTTAAGCATGAAAAAAACATGTTTCTTTAATAGAAAGTGAAAAATAACTTTAAAAGTTATAAGCAGTTCAAAATACCTTCGCAAACAGACAAGTTAAAAAAAGAGGGAAAAAGAAACAATTTTAACCATTCTATCAAAATCTTTAATTTACAATTTGTAGTTAAATTTACAGTGAAGTATTCAATTTAAAATAATACAGGACATGCACAGATAAAAGAGAATAGTGCTAAAATATTATACTTAAATAAAACAAGCAAGAGATCACTAAAAAATAAGAACTTATGGATATTTTTTAGCAAAATAAAAACTTCTAATTTTGTCTAAAATCTAATATGTACAAAATGATAATTGACAAAATAATTCATTTCAAATTTTAGTAAATAGTGCTTGAAGTATATATAGTTCGGAAATAAGTGCATAGAATTTTTTATCGTGATAACGTCTTATAAATCGATGGACGCCGACTGTACGCACAAAAAGCATGTCACATTGATGCATGCAATGAAAAGTTACTCTAAAAAAATAATAACTTTCAATTAACTCTTCTCTTTGTTATAAAATAATGATAATTCAGAGACAATTTTTTATCAATGTTATTTGATGACGTCATCACGTAAAATTATCGTCCGTAAACCGACTTTACAGACCAGTTTAATATTTTTCTTATTTAGTTCATTTTAAAGTGATATTAAGTTGTTTTAAAATATATTTTTATGTAAATTTTATCATAATAAATTTAAGAATCAAGTTTTTAAAATTGAGAAATTAAAAAAGTGGGAAATGTTATGTAGTCATCTAATAATTTTCTTTATAAAAATACGTTTTGTATTTCTTATTGTTTTGGGCCAAGTGGATTAAACCACTTTACAGCAACAGAAATTAAATAAGCAAAGTTGCTAAATGATCATTGCTGATTCTATACAATAAAAAACACATTTTTTGTGTAAAACATTGGGCCCTATATTTAGCAATATTATTTTGATTCATACAACTTTGCATTATGTAAATGAATTACATTAATTAAAAATCGTTTTTTTAACTACATCTTAAGCATCAAATATTATAACTTAAAATAAAACTGACATATTAGAAAACATAAATATAGCAGGACTCAAATTCACACTTTCGGAATACTGTTTCAATGCTCTAGCCAATAAAGACATCTTAGACACCTCTAACTTTCTAATTTTATATATCTTTTTTAATATTTTTCTTTACTTGGTATGGAATAATATAAAAATTTTGAGAAAGTGACAAATATAATAATAATTCTGCCTAAACTAAAATTGGTTTAACAATAATTAATTTCTCTCTTATTAATAATTTATTCAAAACAGTAAAAGCTGTTTTAATACTAAAATAGCCATTAATTTAAAATCAAAACTATCTATTGGTGTAGATCCAGCTAAAGAATTGTAGTAAATAAATGAAGCTTAGAATCTAAAAAAAATATGTTTATATCTAAAGTTTGAACTATTACACTATTAAGGACAATATGAATTGTATTAAACAAAACAATTTACTTACTAAACTAATTTTACTATCTTTGTTGACCTAGCTCTGATAGTAGTCTGAGCATAAAGGAACAATTGAAAGTTAAATAAATAAATTCAAAATGTATTAGTTGGGACTTATTTCTTATAAATAATATTTTTACTGAATAAAAGACAGTTGTGTCATATTGGAATAAAGAAAATATTTATTATATTTTTTTGTAAATAGAGTACAACCTCACTAATCTATTTTGAAAGATCAAAACATCCAATAATCTGGCACCTTTTAAATAAAATTATTATAAAGAACCCCTTGATGCATATTATAATAATAAATGTTGCCATAGCAATGTATATGCCACTTTATAAATAAAAGTGTTGTAAATATTGCCAAATGAAGGTAATGTTTTATTTGTTGATTTACTGTTACTTAATATAAGCATTACTATTGAAAAATATTAGCGTTCTGCACTTCTACATATAAATTATAAGTGTGCCTACTCATACTCCTCCATCCGCACAAATTGTGTAAAAAGGGGTCCAAAGTTTTTGCTTTGCATATGTATTATAATATATAGATTCTTAGAAACATTTTGAGACAAGATTTTTATACAAGTATTAGTATTATTATAAAATGAAGTAAATAATCTATACAGTGAGATATACAACAATTATGAAATAAAATGTATAGACCATAAAAATCATAATTTTTTTTGCAAAGTGCTATTTATGCTATACAAATAATAATTCAAACATTCTAATAGTCAAGTAGTGTGATCTTTTACTAAAGTAGATTAGCAAAATTCTACTGTATTACATTTTAATTTTCCAAATCAATATCCATTAAAATGTTAAACTTCACTTATACCTTTCTCTTTTTCTTACATAACAATCAAATGCTCCTTAATAAATAACATATTATCTTAATAAATAACCTATCTTAAGGTATAGGGTGCTGATTGGGCGTGAGGCCGCCATGCTCTGGACTGTGTTTTTGTTTTTTCCTTTTTTTCTCTTTTTTCCTTTTCTTACGCTCTTTGTCATCATCATGCCTCTTTTGCTTTTTGTGTTTCTTCTCATATGTGTCTGGGTTTGATGAATCTGTAATAAATTAAGTATTATGGGTAGTGTTTTTTATATATTTTTTAATCACTTATATAGTGTCCCAGCATGAAGTTCATTCTGCTTACACTGTTATATGCAAAAGAAAGTGTGAAGTTGCATAAATTAAAATAGTTCATAAATGAAGTATTTATTAAATAAAGCTCCATTATAGATCACCAAAATTATAAATCATAATAACAATTATAGTAAAGGCTAGGTTCAAAATGTATATTAAAAGAACTTTTATTAAAAAAGAAAATAAAAATATATCAATGAAAAATATGTGTCTATGTTGTTTATACAAATTATATATACATACTGTATTTTCTTACTGAAACATAAATACTAAGAGTATTTCAAGAAAATATAATTTATTTCCATAAAAGCATTTTTTCAGCTAGCCTACAGTGTCCTGCATATAGCAAGGTAGGCAGAAATAACCTACTGTTATTACACTGTTCTCCATACACTGTCCAATTTAGAAATATTGAATGTGGTTTGCTCTTTACCAAAGCAAAGAAATGACAATGATTCCCTTAAGTTAACATAACATAGTTAAAATAACATAACATAGTTAACATAACTAACCTTGTAGAGGTGTGTCTTGTCCAGGTGGTGCACCATCTTTGTGTTTGTGTTTCTTGTGTTTACTCTTGTGTCTCTTTGGCGGTGTCGCACTTACATAGCGATATTGTTCAGGTAAAGGTCCAGGATGCAACCGGAAACCAGCTAGCTGTGCACCAGTCAAAGGAAGCAGTTCTTTACCCCCAATAGGTCTTTTAGCTATGACTGAACCTAAGGTACTGTTGTCTTCCTGTCCAGGTCCATCAAGTATACCAGGGAGATTTGGAAGGAAAGATGAGAGAGATTCTTTTAACTTTTTGCCATTAAATTTACTATATGAGTGTTCTAGTCCATAATACGCCATTAAATTTGTGGCTCCTGTGAGATCACATTCTCCTGAAAAATATATATAAGAATATTTTAAATTGCCCAAGAATTTTTTTACGATGTAATGGATTTTATTTTGTACCTGGAGGTTCTTTCATCAAATAGAAGGGCCCACTATGCACAATTGAGGGATTCTTGCCAAGTGATATGGTGGTCTTGAGGGTGCCAGAAGAATCTTGACGAGATACTACTGGTGACCTCGCTCCTCGAGGCGAGGACTTCGGTGAATAGGGCTCTACCTTTCTAAACTGATCAGACATCATCTTGCATCTGCATTGTCTATAAAAAGAAATATAAAAAAGAAATTTTCCTAAACAAAACGATAAAAACTAAAACGACGACTATATTCCCTTTCGAAATCTTTTGATCGTACAGATAAAATTTGATATCTAATAGTATTAGTTTGACATAGGATATAAATCAATAAAATTATAAAAAAAAATCACCATATTTTACAGAAACTACCAAAAAATATCCCAATATTACTAATATTATTTTGAAAGTTCATCTTTGTAGAAAATATGTTAATATTAAATTATTATAATAACTATAAAATACCGGTTTATCTATGGTAAGAACCACGTGTTTATAATGGAAGCCTAAAAGTGCATCACTTACATTAAAAAGTACGAAGAAGAAAAAAACTTGTCTATGGTTAATGAATTAGCTTCTCGTAACGCGCTACGATTTTCGATTGTGTGTTTGGAAATAAACAGTTCAGCAAATTTAATTTATGATATTTTTGATTATATGAGGAGTTTAAAGTCTGAAAAATGTTTGTGTGTAGTGAAATTAGTGGTACAAGAGAACTGCAAAGCTTCTGATAACACCGATCCTCGCTCACCGAAGTGACGCCATTTTACGGGAATGACCAGCCCGCGGCCGCCTCTCATTAGGTCTGATGTAAGGAGCGCTCTATACAAACGGATGCATGGAAACAAACCTCTCATATTGCACTCGTACTGGACGTACGACTTCAGAGGTATAGTCAATGTTGCATTTTGTTATTGTCGCTATCGTAATTCGAATCGCTTTTGATTTCCTCTTGTTTGAACGTCTTTTGTTTCTTGCGAGTCAAACTGAACACGTGTTGTATTTTTTGCAGAAAACTATGGAAGATGGTAATATTGTCAATACTAAAGACGATAAAATCGCTTCAGCATCTTTAGCAAATTTGTATAGTGATCGATCTTGTAAATTGGCGACTAATGGACACGATTTTGCTGGCGAACCGTCCAGTCCCACAGACAGGCACTACGAGTCGCGTCGCCACAGCGCTGACACACTGCAGGAAGATAAGTTTCGGAAACGCATAAACCCACTAAGAATACACCTGGGTAAAAGACCCTTTGTGGATAACTCTGTACCATTTAATAGTCTTTCAAAGAAACGAAAACCTTTTGTATCTAAACCTAGTGATGTCAGTGTGCCCAAAACAAATACTCCCCGAGTACCCAAATTAGTGCCCAAACGTGTAGACCATAGTCAGTTTCATAATGTTTCAACACATTTGGATAGTACCCTTGACAATGAACAAGACAAACCTGTGCCTCGACTTGTGCCTAAAAGCCAGTTATTGCAGTTCAAAAAAGGTAAGATGGAAAAAGGAACCCAATTGAAGGAATATGCTCAAAGCTTGGGTTTACAGCCAATGGTTAAATTCAAATGTAGAAAATGCTGTTCAATGTCATTCAAAACATTGGCAATGTTAAAAGAACATCAACTTGTATGTCAAGCACAAGCGAAAGAGCCTGCGTTAAGTCCTGAGGCAGCACCGAACACAGACTGTAGTGCAGCTGGACCCTCCCGAGTCACCCGCAAAGTGTACCTGTGTTCTGCATGTGGCACCTATTATGAAAATTGGAATCTTTTTCTTCATATGAGGGAAGTGCACAATAGACATATTTGTCTCTTTTGCCTGGGAATGTTTTCTAAAGCAGAAAAACTGTCTTCACATTTAACTAACAAACATCATGTACAAGAGTTTAACTATGATAGTAAAGAGGATTTTTGTAAAGTGTACAATGGAACTTTTTATTTGATGTGCTGTGCCTGTGATGAAATATGTAGTGAAAAAGATGATTTTTATAACCATGATTGTAATAATATCAAGCCAAAACCTGTCCCTGTTCTTATTAGTAAAAATGCACTTAAATCTAATACTGCAAAAATATTGAAAAACGGCAATGAATACGGTATAAATGGACCTACAAATGTTACAAAGGAACCTGCTAAGCCTTTCAATGAAAAAAAAGATTTAATTGAAAAGAAATCTGAGACAATTACATCACAGTCTCAAAAAAATGAGATTCATACAAGCAGTAATGATATTGTAAATAGTGACACTAGCATAAGTTATGAAAGTGTGGCATCTACTAGTAAAGACACAAGTAGTACCTTAGATACTACCCCCCTAGTACATAGTCCAAAAGCCAAGCCTTACTCAAGCCCTAATAATAGTTTAACACATAATTTAAATACAAATGCTAACTATATCCCCAATGGGAATGAGCAGTTGGAGCAATCAGATAGCAGTGATACTCCAGATTCAATAAGTAACAGAGAACTAACACCTGAGTATGTACCACAAATAAAACAAAGAGAGCCAACACCACCCCCTATTGAAAAAGATAAAGAATGTGGGATTAAGTTAAAATTAAGCTTAAATAATGCCAATTCACCAATTATTATTAATTCAACTGTGGATCCCTCTGTTGGTCAACAATATGCTCACAAACCACCTTCACGTAACAGAAGACCGCCTAAAAGATATGAAAAAGATAAACCTCCTGACCCAGTTCCCACAACACCAGTCAAACCACCTTCAATAAAGATGACAATATGTGATAAATCTGACAGTCCTTTTGTTAAAACAACTATTATAGAGAACAACAAAGAAGAGACTACTGTTAAAACACTTGTAAATAATAATATAGAAACAATCAATAAAGCACCTGAATTCAAACCAGAAAATACTATAAAATCAACTATATATGATAATAAATTAGAAGATATTAATACTTTAAATAGGGTACCAAAATTAACTGTTAGAGTTCCTAAAGAATTTTTGGATAAAAATTCGTCTAGTGACTACTCTTCTGATAGTGATTCTGGGGAGAAATTGACTGTTGATGTTAATAAAACAAGTGCAGAGGAACAGGAATATGAAAATAAACAAGAAAAAATGGACACTGCTCCCCCTATTACACCTTTAGAAGAAGAGAGGGCTGAGGAAGAACAAAAAATTAAGCCAGACCCAGAAGAATTATTAGAAGAGAAAGTACAAATAAAAGATGAGATCTCCCTTAAACCTGAACCAACAGAACCCCCTGACGAGAATCCTAATGAAGATGTGAATGTAGAAGAGCCTGTTGATCCTGTTGTGACTGATGATATTCCTGTAACAGAATTATCATTAGACAGGCCCATTGATAAATATCCTTTAAAGGACCTATTGAAGGTGTTCTTGGCATCAACAGTTTTCAATTGTATTTATTGTAATCATGTTCGTAAGATTGCAGTAGATTGTGAGCAGCTGGCCCTGCATATGGTGGCACAACACAGGTTTTCTGCTACAGTTGATAGCATCACAGCTGAAGAGTTAATGCCAGAGACAATTACATTTAAAGTGCAGGCTGGAGCCGAGGAGCTTCGATCTATTTATATTAATTTAGACTTTTATGATAGTGTAGACAAGTGTGATACAGTGCAATTTAATCCAATTTTTGAATGTTTTCAGTGTTATTTTAAAACTGCTGTTCATAAAGATCTCTATTTGCATAACAGAAAAATGCACCAAAAAACAATATTACTGTGTGTAATGTGCAAGAACAATTTTTATAGTTATAGTGAATTATTATGTCATTTATGCCCTGGAACCTATGATTCTGAGTATGCAATTAAGTTTAGATGTTGTTTTTGTAATGTAGACAATATTTCGTCATCCTTTAGGTTAATGGTGCATCTTAGAAAGATTCACCACACTTGTGATGTGTGTTTAGAACTTTGCCAAAGCCAAGCACGTCTGTCTAACCATGTGTGGAAACACAAGTTGCACCATTTATGCTATCGTTGTGGAATAGCTTATAGAAACAAACCAGATATTACTAATCACTTATTTTGGAAGCATGGCACTGAAAGTGTTATGTGTAAAAAATGTCTACAGAAAAAGTGGCCTCATGTTTATCATTTCTGTACACCACCGGCCGTATTTGTTTGCGATGAATGCACTTTGCAATTTACGAGAGCAGTTTGTT
Organism: Heliconius ismenius; assembly: GCA_001485965.1. Taxonomy (NCBI): domain Eukaryota; kingdom Metazoa; phylum Arthropoda; class Insecta; order Lepidoptera; family Nymphalidae; genus Heliconius; species Heliconius ismenius. The sequence goes on along the minus strand of FAPP01004730.1, from coordinate 15,957 downwards.
TAAAAGTTCATAAGCGATTTCACTCTGAAGAGTTTCCACATGCGTGTAGTGAAGAAGGCTGTACAGAAAACTTTGTATCTAAAAAACTCCTTAATAAGCATTTAGATGTACATAATAAAAAAATGATTTCAGAAAAAATTGATGAAGAAAAACCAGTTTTAAATGAGCCTATTTCAGAAAATTCTAAGGAAATTCCTATTATTGATCTTGTTGACGATAAGACAAAAGAGGGAGCTGGAACTCCCGAAAATAAAACTGAAACTGAAAGTGAGCAACAATCTAAAAGAAGTAAAAAGAAAAAGCTGAAAGATAAAGATGCTTTATTATTAGATGTTAATCTGCCAGCCTTGAATTTATCTGAAAGCGACAGTAGTGATGAGTCTGATAGTGGTATTCCACCGAGAAATAAGGAAGAAACACCTCAAGACAAGCCTGATAATGTTCAAGAAAGTAATCCTGCATCTAATGTTGAGAAAGATGTAGAAACAGCAGACTCAGAAGCGCCACCAATTAACGAAGAAGAAAAAACAGATTCGAAAGAAGACGATAAACCCAATGACCAAAAAATTCTAGAAATATGGGATAATTTCAATAAATATCAAGCTAAAGTCGAAAAACAAAAAGAAAAGACGCCTCCTTTGGTACCTATACGAAAACATGTATGCGAGTCAGACCACGATTACTGCGTAATACCTACTGAAGTTAACGGAGACGATGACGTATTTTCTTCTGGTACGAAGAAAAGTAAAAAATCTCCAAAGAAAAGGCATGGTAATCTATCAGTAAGTTCAAGCAGTAGTAGTAGTGACAGCGACTCAAGCTGCTCCTGCGGATCTAACTGTAGTTGTTCATCTTCAAGTGGATCTTCTTCATCAAGTTCATCCGATTCTGATTCTTCAGATGTATCAGGCAATGAAAAAGATAAGAAAAAGAGCAAGCAATTTAAAAAAACTCTTCCTAATAGAAGATTAAGTAATGGTTCGAATGTTGATGTAATGGGTATGTCGGAGACCCCTATTTTAGTACCAGAGAAAAGTGAACCAACAATTGCTGAAAGTGACTTGGAAACTGAAGAAAGCGAAACTGATGAAGAGTTTTATGACGAACACCCTCAACAAATTGCAAATAAAATGCATAATGAAAAACGCAACCAACTGCTACTTTTAGCTTCCGTGGCTCCATCTGACGGTGGCTCACTATCAGGCGATGTCAGCCGCTGTACAACTCCAGCTAAAGAAGAAGAACCCAAGGAAGTAAAAGTCAAGGAAATTATAAAAGAGGAGAAGAAAGAACTGAAAGAAGAAGTTGATTCCAAGGAGAAAAATAACAGCAGCAAAAAGAAAAGTAAAAAGAAAAAGAAATCTAGGAGTTCGCGTAAACACGGCCCTATTAAAATGACTATCCCTAAAGATGTTATTGCAAAATCAGAGATAGAATCAACACCACCCTTAATTCCAAATAAAATTACAATATCTCTGCAGTCTAATACGGTACAACTACCGGAAGCGCCACCAGCGCCTACAGTACCGCCGTCCGCCGCGTACAGTAACACTTCGATGAAGTCGACGGAAAAGAAGCGAGCCTCGAAAAGGAGACGAGTGCCAAATAAATTTTACGGTTACTCAAGCGACGAAGAATCACCACAAACAGTTGCGGCACTTAAACCTCAATTGCCGCCGAAATTAGAATGGAGGAAAGAAGATTTGCCTTCACCTGTAACGCACAAAGCTAAAAAGGAAATACCATCTACAGTCATCCCACAAAGAATGTTTAATTACAATGAGCCCATAAGGTTGACGACGCCCATACCCGATCCCGAGCCTCCGCGTTTCCTGATGAACTCGGAATCCATGGAGTCTAGCGATTCAGAGTCAAGCACCGAGGGTGGGCTGGAGATTTACCAGCCCACGCCGCCCGCCGCGGCCACGGTGCCGCCTCCCACATACCTGAATTCGGGTACGTCGAGCCTGCCGTACGCGTTCCAGCGTCCGGCAGCGCGGCAGGCGCGTGAGGGCGAGAGCGTTTACTGCTACTGCCGCTGCCCCTACGACGAGGTGTCGGAGATGATTGCGTGCGACGCGGAGGGCTGCGCCATCGAGTGGTTCCACTTCGAGTGTGTCGGTATCATGGTACCGCCTAAAGGCAAATGGTACTGCCCACAGTGTAGGAAAGTGTAGGTTTCTCAGGTTACAGATGAGTCTTATCGAAATTCGAGTGTATATAATTATTGTATTGTTATTTGTATATAACTTATTGATGACTGTAGATATTTAGCTTTACATGTATATCTTTGTAGTTAGTTCGGATAAGTTAGGATATTAGGTCTGACAAAAATGTATCATTGTTATAAAGTACACGTTATGCTTGATTCTGGCTGTGCGGCCGACTCTGTAACCTGGCAAATTGTTACTGACATTATCGTATACAGCAACACAGAAATATAAATCCAATTTTTGATACCATTATGTTTTGTTATTTGACCCACCATCGCTTTACGTTACGTAAGTCATAACGTTTATTAAATTATAATTAATCCAGCTGTAGTGTTAATTGATAGGTATAACTGTGTTGTGGGTTCGATCCCTTGTACGAGAAAAAAATGTATAACGTTTGATTTCATATACAGTGTTTTTATCATCACCACTTTAAAAGACTAATACAATTAAAACAAAAGAGATTTTGCCAAAAATGAAAAAGTGATTTTTTCAAACAACAAATAATAAAATTATCGTTGTCTAATAAAACGCCATTTGTCTTTGACAAGAACGACGCACGCAGACCTATAAAAGGGAGGAGACACCGTAGGAGTCGTAGGTATTGGCGGCAAAGTTCAAAGTTGTGTATTTTTGAAGTAAGTATTTACATTAATTTCTTTAGGTATGAGTTTGAAGACGCTCCCACTATGTATGTAGATGTGTAAACTGGTTTAGCCAAGACATTTTTAAGTCCAAAATATTAAGAATAATTCTATAGTTGAACAAAAACAATAACACCGCTTAGCGATGAGCAATAAATATAACCAACCCGCATGTGAACTATCGTGTGTGATAAATTAATGTAAATTAAAAACTTGTGACATCGATTTATACTTATATTGATATATAAGATGTGCAAGAGGGTTTTACTATATTATGATTTCAATAAATTATTACGATAATTATTTTACAGCATCACAATGTGTTGCTGTTGCTTAGTATCTACAGACAAACAAAAACAAGTGTTAATTAAAGAGATGAGAGATGGCACTTCGGTCTGGCCTACCTAATTTCGAGATATTGCTGATTAGGTGGGTAGATTTGATAGAAGGCCATCAGCCAATCGAAATGGACAAACCGATTTGTGGGGTTCTACTATCCTCTATATAATATCTAATGTCTGTAAATAGCAGACAAAAATCAAAGTGCAAATATGTAAGAAATGCAATAATAAAACGGACGTGCGAAGTTTAAAAAAGAACAAAAATTTCAATATGATTATTACAAAAATAAAGATTTGCAGATACCTATACGAAAACTTATGTTAAATCATAATGATTTATTGTTGTCAAATAACAATGTCAATCTTTTCTGATTTAGATGAAATCTTTTTTTATTTCTTTATTTAATATCACGTAGAAAATTTTTGAAACGCA
>FAPP01004715.1:4564-17282 GCA_001485965.1 Heliconius ismenius | reverse complement strand
TCGTTTATACGATTATGTGACGATATGATGTCTTTTTTGTTGTGAGCTGTAACAAATAAAAAAAATAAGTACATTTATTCTGAAAAAAGTAGCAATAACACATTTTTCTAAAAATCTAAAAACTAACACTAAAGATAACCATACGTCATTTCAACGTAAGGTAGGTAAATATTGACGAAAGTATTGCACTTACCGGAGAGATACGGGTGTGTCCTGGAAGCTCCGACGGCCGAATGAGTTGACAGGAACGGCCAGTTTAGTGACGCGAAAAACAAACGAGTTATATCAATTTTTCAAAATCGACTACGTCGATTCGACGTAGGTTATCTATCTAGGGTTAAGGTACCTACTATTATACATTATACAGACAGTACCGAGCACTACCTACGAGACATGAGACATTATTAGCGAAATAATGAGCTATGGATCTGTTATACAACTTGGTTAAACTATTGTCTAAAATTATGTTTGTTGTTTTCTTTTTCTCTGCACGTTGTCGTTCGCGTGTAGCAGGGTAGGGGAAGCCCTCATAGTGTTGAGATACTTCGCTTCCCACTTTCCGCCAACTCTGGAGATATTGCGTGTTGAATGGGGAAACTCAACGCTGCGCTTTGCCTCCTCGATACCGGAGTGAAGAAATGAAATGATTAAATATTTCATTTCCTCGAGTGGAAATCAAACCTACAACCTGTCGCCACTGTCTCTGTGCGACTGGTCTGAATCATTCATTCATTTTGGAGAAACAATGGATTGTTATTCAGGATAACATTTTATTATTTCTAAAATCTTATTATTATTATTTAAATATAATTGTTGCGTCAACCAGCCATTTGTTTGATGTTTTACAATTTACATTTTCATTAAGTGGGCACTATTGCCCATAGCTTTACCTAACAAAAAATCGAATAAAAAATATTTAACTAAATCATACTAAAAGAAATATTTTAAATATAAACATTCTATCGGTTGAAAATTGAAACCGCAACCTTCGCGTAACGTTATACATATATTAGGCAACTGCGGCACAAATACGCTCTGATTTGTTGGAGCCAAAATAAAAAATGAAGAAATTGCATGTTGGCTGTAAAAACTGCATTAACCGCAGATAACGAAGTTAGTTAACCAATTTGTCCATAAACTTCACGAAACCTTTACTTTGGCCATATTCCAATAATGTATACCTGCTTGTGATGGGTACGGAACAGTGGGTAGAGTGACCTATGAGCGTAGTGATTAGTTACTCTGTATGCCAATCTAGGTTATCAGTTCGAAAAGAGAGAAGCGGAAACGTCTATTTTCTTTGGAGACTTTTTAAATATTGTTGTATCAAGGCAACATCTGAGGAGTTAATACAAAATTTTAAAATTAAACCTGAACTTTAAATGGTAGGTTGAAAACGGAATGACTTACCCTAGATTTCTCTCTATATTTTCCTCTTCTAAGACAGAATAGAGTCAATTTCCTTGTTACATTTGCATATGAGACCAAGGTTGAATCAATAACCGTCGATGGAAATTATGAGGATAGACGATAATTGATGACTGATACCTAGTGGACTCCAGGAATCCCCGTAGATCCCGTTGATAGTATAATCGTATGACAGGAAAATATATACTGTGCTGTTTCAATAGGTACGTAATTTTATTGTGTGTGTTTGTTTGTTTATTAAAATTAAAAATTTAAAAGATCAAAATTTGGCGGTAGCGGGACTGTAACGTGAAATTGCAAAAAAATATAATAAAATAAGTATTCAGAAGAAAATTTTTTCAAGTGTTCTAAATATTTTTTTCCTTAATGTAGAATGCCATTTCAATATTAAAACAATATTTTTAAAAACGTTTGTGTTTCTGTCGTAGTATATCCTGACATGGCTATTGCTAATTTTTTGTTAGCGTCTTTTTTTGTTAGATTTTCATAAAGTTTCTCATCTGGGTAAATTTTGTTGTTAATAATTGTTATTATTGGGCACTAGATAAATAATTATAATATTTTAAAGTAGTATCTGTAATATCGTAATAACTTATGCTAGCCTTAACTAAGATTTATAGCCTTAGTTTGTGAATTTCAAAAATACTTAAAATTAGTATTCAAACAGGTTTGATATATATGTCATTTATTTTTTTAAGCTTCACACCATATCCTCCACATAGCAGGGTAACCAAACAAAACTTGGGAATCTTGTGGAAAAGTGAAGTGAAGTGAAAGTGAAAAGTGTTTTAAAGGGAACGGAGTGTCGTTAAGACACTCCGTTCCGTTTTCCGTTTTCCACTTCTCGCCAAATTCTGCGAAGCGAGGAAATCTAATTTCCCCGAGTGAGAATAGAACTCGCAACATATCACGCCTACAGTCGCACGACTGGCCCAAATCCTACATCTTATATTATATAATATAACAAAGGGTGAAGTGAACTAATGCCTACAACGCAACCACAGACGTAAATAGATCCCATTAGCCCCACTTTCGATCAGAAACCCAAAGGTCTGTCAGTGCCAAGGTGCCAAGGTGCTTAAATTAGAAATGCTTTGAATACCATTCACACGTTGAGGTGGCGAATACCAATTAGGCCATCGAATCGGTGCCAGGCACCGAAATGGGGTGGTGGCTTGCCGATTGGGTACTGCTTTAAACCAAGTTTTCAAGATGTTTTAATAAGTTTTATGTTAAACCAATTGAAACTAATCGTCGAATGCACCTATTGCGGTTGTCGTTGATTATAATGCTTGTTTTTTTTAGTTTGGATGGAAAGTGGGTGTGGAAATTTATGGTGATATTTAGGGTTGCGTAAATATCGCCATAAACTTCCGGAACCCTTATAGTTTCTCCACCACAACGACTTCAATATTATTATATATTAAAAAACCCACGTTTAATCTAAAATTAAATTACTTACAATTTTTTGATTTTGCATCGCTAACGCCACCGCGGGACCTGTCTTGGTCGCGAAATCTAATTTTGGGCTATAAAAGTGGTCAGGCAACACTGATATCCATATTCGATACATATTATTTTTTCCTTTTTTAGCACAATCCAAATTAATTATTTTAGAATGTAGCGTGGCTAAAACAATCAAATGTTTACAAAACAAATAAAATGAAAAATTCTTTGTTAGATTACCTTTAAATATTTTTAAATTGAGTTGCAGTTCGGTGTAATTCACGTCGCGAAGGTATTGTTTCTTGCAAATTGCATGTCACAATGAATCACGAACTATAAATTAGGTATATTGGATTGTTACAAAAATCTATAGATATGAATATTCCAACTAATATTATTAAATTAAATTAAATAAAAATAAGGCCGTAATAAATAAACACGATGGTTAAGGCTTCAATTTCCACTCGTGGACATGAATTATTAATTATTAATATTAATATTAATTAATTATTTATTAATATTCATAATACATTTCATCGCTCTCAATATGTTAAGCCTGGAGAATTCGGCGAAAAGTGGAGAAAGGAAATAACTTAATGGGCACCTAGTTTCTTAACATTTGGTTCCCAGGTTCCCTCTGACCATATACATTAAGTTAATACGAATATATAGATATATAGATAGCTAATACTGAATGTATTGTGTTGGCATATAATAAATAACAATCATGGTAGTACGGCACGTCAACAATGAAAAACGGCTTTACGCTTCATAAAGCACACAAAATTGATCCAATTTAACCGGATATCCGCTTATTGTATCTAATTGTATTTATAAGGCATAGGTTACATATGAGTAGACTTATGTCTACTGTATTTTCGTTTTTGTCTCAGCTTCAATCTGTATCACGTAAATAGCAGCAAGAAATGAAAATGTTAATAAATAATAATTCATTTCCCCGAGTGGAACGGAATCGAACCCACAACCGTCGCGTGTGCCACTGCGTTACGACGGTCTCAATACTATATTTTTAATTTAGTACTACTATATTTACTATATTTTTAGTTTAGTATTATAAGTATAATAGAATTTAATCAGTTAATATTAATAGGTTTTGTATGTACCTACTTATATTTAAATTGATGAAAATTAAGAGTTGTTAAATGAAGATATCTAATGTTTTTTTTATAATAATATCTAAATAATCTATTTACTTATCTTACTATAATAGAAATATATTAAATTTGCAGGTGGTAGACCCGATCAATAGACTGCTGGAGTCAGTGCCGTTCGACTGCGTCTTCTACTCCCTGGACTGGCATCCACCAGACCACGTCAGCTTCATCGACAACGTGCATATGAGAGAGCTGCATCCTTCCAGCCCCGTAAGTTAATAGTGTACAGCGCTTATTTAGTGAAATGATTAAGTAATTAAACTTTTTAGGGTTCCGTACCTCAGGAAGTAAAAACGGAACGCTTATAGGATCACTTTGTTGTCCGTCTGTCCGTATGTCAAGACCATTTATCTCAGGATCGCGTAAAAGTATCAGCTGAAATGAAAATATACGAAATATAGTAGATCTATGGTATTTAAGTCTTAAGGCACAGAAAAAATCGACCTAGCTCTAGGTTAGTGCAATCAAAAGATACGAGCGTTTATGCTTCTGTTGTTAAATTCAGTTCTTCTGTTTATGAATTACACCGCGTAACCAAAACCTATAGGGCACTCGCTGTGGACCTACAGTTACAATATTTGGCATTAAGTGAGAGTAGGCAGAGAGATCCTGGGAACCTAATGTTAAGACACTCCCTGTTATGATACTTCAGTTCCCCACTTTCGACGATTTTACGACCAAATCGACATCGACATCTTACTTACCCAGACCTTAAAAACTAACTAAGAAACCGTAGTGACTCAACTATCCGCTCCCAGGTGTCAGCGGACAAAGCGCAAGCGTACGACACTGTGATATTCGCGGGCCCGCCGCCCATGAAGCAGCGCCTGTGGCCGCGGCACTGCGTGCAGGACACGTGGGGCGCGGAGCTGCATAAGGATCTGAAGGTTGGTTTGCATGTTATCTTTCGTTAGTATGTTTGGCGTTAAGTTACGTAGCATTAATCATATGCGTTGAAACGAACATATTTATTATAGAAATTAACCCAGTTTTTTTGATACATATTATAGTATTTTAAAGAGGACCTATTATTATTGATAACACACATTGCTGTCTATTTTTCTTAGGCAAATAGTATTTTGAAAGTCGATATATATAAATACATATACTTTCAACAGATCGTAGAACACGCGATAAAGGTGTACAAAGGCACCAACCCCGAAGTGGATTCGTACTCCGTATTCTGGGACAATAAGAAACTGACCGACACCAGTCTTTGTAACCAACTGCGCTTGAGGGGTGCCACCGATATATTTATATGTGGACTTGCTTACGACGTTTGCGTTGGTGAGTATGATTTTTTTTATCTTCACGCTGTGTCCAGCACCTAGCGTGTTAGGCAAAGGGAACCTGGGAACCCCATTAGAATATTCCTTTGCGTTTTTGGCAATTATGCTATGTTCTTATAATATATCTTCCTTTTCTTTACAGAGTAGTTTGGAGAACATATTAAAATATCTATAGTTTGAATGTAGAGGGAACCCGGGAACCTTGTTTTAAGACAATCCGTTCCCCATTTAGACACTTTTGTGCCCTACTTTTCGCCGAAATCTTTAATTTCGTGTTGAGTGGTGATTAAAAATATTAAATATTTAATTTGTTCGAGTGGAAATCGAACCCACACTCTTGTGCTCCTGCGCACAACTAACCTTATTATTACTTAATTTTAATGATCTTTAAATTAATATTCTCTACCAGGTGCAACAATCGCCGACGCCCTAGCAATAGGCTATAGGGCGGTGCTGATAGACGACGCGAGTCGCGGCGTGGACCTCGCCGACATAGAGGCCACTAAGAACACCATAGTCAATAATAACGGGGTCATCGTGGAGTCTCATCAGGTGAATATATATTTTTTTTAAATATTTTTAAAGTGCAAAGTGTGTATTCCGCACCTGGGAAAGAATTTTCTGATACATTTTCTAAATTAGAACCTAAGATATTTTTCAGGTTCATATATTTAGCAAAGGTTCGAAGTTCAACTGAGGTCTCCCCCTACTGCGAAAAATGGTCTTATTGAAAAATAATATTTAGATTTTTTATTGATATTACCGCTGACTCTATTTTTTTTGAATTCCATATTGTGAAACAAAAATAATTATCATTTGTGCATATTTTACGCAAATTATAAGTATATATTGTTTTGTGATAATAATTTAAAAATAGTAGTTTTAATACAATTGACGTAATTTAGTATTCATTAACTTTTTAAAACAAGATAACTATAATTTGAATAGTTTAGTGTGTATTTATATGCCTAATATAAAAAAAAGTAATAAATAACCTAAAACGATGTCATTGTATGCGATAAAAAAACATGGAAAAATACACTTAATTGTACCTACTTATAGAAATTTTGTTATCCTTGAAACACAGTATTTTCACCTTTGCCTATTGAAAAGCTTAATTCAAAGTAGTATTTTTTTTACTATCACGTTTTTCCCATATAGCAGGGAAAACAGCGGGAACGTATTTTTGAGACAATCCGTAGTGTTAAGACACCTCTTCACTATTTGAGACTTTGTTTTGTTCCAATATTCTTTTATAAAATTGGCTGAAAATCAAAATTTGAACATTGTTGATTTGAAATTTTAAGCAATTATCTCCGGAATTTGCACAAAATCGTTCCTACTGAGATGTTAATATATAAATAGCGTTGGAACCAAACATGTAAGAACTGTTGAGCATTGTGGTCACATTACTTGGACGGCTTCGAAGAGGTGCGGCTTCAAATCCCGCTACTTTAAAACTTTTATACTTCAAAAGTATTCATACTACATATGTTATATTTATATAAATATTTTAATATTACTTTTGTTTGTTTATATACTGTTTATAAAATAATTAAATTACAGGTATTACCTATGGTGGAAGGTCGTGACCGTCGACCGGAGCTCGGCTACAAGTTGGCTATGGAACTCAAAAGCGCTATGGATGAACAGTAAATTATAATACATAAACATAAACACAAACATATCTGAAAAATATATCTACATATTTTATTATATAGTAATATATAACTAGATGACATGACAAGTTATATCAATTATTTTATAATTGTTTAAAAATCGATATCATAAAATTATAATTTTAATTTTCGCAATTCCATATTGCATTTGACTCTCGATGATTTAGATTGTAATAATTTTTAGTCACAAGCTTTTATTTTTATACTGCTTTAAGTTTTTTATATCAAGAAGTGTATTTTTTGTTAATATCTTTCGCTTTACTTACGTTACGTAAAATATACCCAGTGAGTATAATATTTATATAAAATTATCAAATTTAGAGAATTTTGCAAGTAGTGCCTTTTTAAATATGTGTATATCTCCTTAATTTTGATATTACTTTTTAATCATACTTAAAGCTGTAGAAACAATATCATTTATTCATATATGAAGAAAGCATTGATTTCTTTTTAAAGATATTATAACAAACACAAAAATATTAAATTATCATTCTCTAAAAAATTATAAATGATTGATGATTTATTTTTCTAGAAAAGAAAGAGTAATAATAATATTTCACTATATATCTGTCTCTCTTGCACTTTCTATCACTCTCTTTTTCTTCTCTCTAAATATTTTATTTACAAATTCTAAATAAATAACTCATTACTTTACTTTTGTCTTATATATTTAACTAGACAAATCTCTCTAACATTTTAAGGTGTCGTTTCACATTTAAAGTAGAAAAATATTTTAGAAAACATATAAAAGTTTAAGTTTTCTGATATATTAAGGTACGAATAAACTACGAAGAACTATACACGGTACACTCAGTGTCTACGTCGAGTGTCTAACTGCAATTTGACACTACTCAAAAAAAACCGTACAAGCATTAATGTCTGAAACTAATGTCTGATATTTATGTCGTAATCTATTGGACAGATTTCTGTTATAGTTTTCAAATTACAAGAAAATTAATGTACCATCTTTTCTTTTGAGTTTTTTTTATGTTGATTTTGAATATGTTTAATTTTTCAACATAATCGTTTTTTCGTTCTTAAAATAAAAATAAAACTGTAATGATTTTTTTTTAAAAATAAGCTTTTCATTATTTAATTTTTGTGAAAAAAGAAATACTTTTTGTTTCTTATGTTTCGAGGCGGGATCTCTAAAATATATATTTATTGATAGAATTCTACATTAATTTATTGTTTAATTTGTTAATTCAAAATTATTATTATTATAAAACAATTTAATGTTCCTGTTCTTTACTTAAAATTTTGTTTGAAGAAATAGAAATATAAACAAGAATTAACCAAAAAATTATTCTTATATTTATTCTTAGATATATTTATTAATTTGAAGTAGAAAAGAAAATTATTTTAAAATATAAGCCAATGACGTCGGGGAATTGGAAGTCACAATCATTATAAGATAATATTCATGGGCGTAAAAAACGGAGAAGGGGGAGTGTCGTCCATTTTCACCTTCGAGTTTTTACAAAAAAAATTACCTTGAAAATTTAAAAAAACAGTTTACACCAGGAAAAATACTTGGAAATTAAAGTGTAGATCTCCCCTGAAATCTTTATTGTCGCTTGAAAACATTTCTCGGAGCCTTCTCGGAAAAACTTCTCGGAGACATGTTTTTAATGTAAAATATAGTGTAGTCCAAATAATAAACTTGAAGATTTGATGATGGACAAACTACAACAAGCAAATTACATAGACTTTTTGGCCATTTAGAAAAAAGCTTTTAAAATTAAGTTAAAACAGTCTCTTATTTTATATATGTTCGTAGATAAAATATAGCGAAGACATATATTATAAATAGTATAGAATAATCAAATAAAACATAGATCTGCTAAACTTAGAAAGTAGATTGAACGACAATACTTAGAAAGCTTGTATTATTATAAAAATATAAATTATTTACTATAAGCAATTACTACAAGAGAGTACTCGAGGAGTCTCCAGTTTGATTCCGGTTAATGTTTAATATTAATAAATAAAATCATATTAGTAGTAATATAGACTGTTTGCTTTACAATCGTAGGCATTTTTTCTTTTATTTATTTGTTGATTGATTGTTACAATAATTGAGTACATGGATAAAAGTGATATGTCGCATTTGTTGATTCTCGAAGTCGTATGTATAAATGAAATTTATTTCTTTTATTTAATTTTACTTTTTTTCCCACATAAAGCAGAGTAGAAAGAGGGAACCTAGTGATGAGATATTCCATTTTGTCAAAATTTATTTATTCCCTTGAGTGAGAATTGAACCTACCGCCATCGCTTTTACAATTAGCCACTGTGGCACTGCACGACAACGGCCTTAATAAAATTGAAATTTTGTTTATTAATTTTAAATGCATGTTTTTACATGCATATGAACTAATAATAATTATATGAACTTAAAAGTAGTAAACAATTTTTTAAAATAACATAAAAAAATGTAACTTTCATAATATCCAGAAGATACATTAAAAAATATTGAAGTTTTGACAATAAAGTATACTTAATATTTTTGCGACAACACTTTCACCCATGCATGTCTTCAGTTTATTTATTTGAATTTAGTTTTATTGGTTTAAGGAATATTTTTTGTTTTCGTGTATTTTAAATTTATAATTTTACTTTTTTAGTTTATAGTAAGTTTGAATATTTATTTTGTGGCTGTTTATTTTTTATTTTAGAGTTGACTAAACAATAAGTGTTGTAGGATTTAAAATAAACGTACTTTTCACTATGTAAAAGTTTTACATTTGTATAAATCACTGAATAAATAAGAGAAATGTTAAAAGAAAATCATGAAAAACGAAGAAAAGATTTTTTTTTCAAACTTTCGGAACTATTTTGAAACGTGAATATCCACAAATCGTTTGTATAGTCTTTTTTTGGCACAAACGTGCGATTGTAAACACTCGAAGGAATTAAATATTTTCATTTGATTGTTCTGGTATCTGGCAATGCCTCCATAATTAATACTACGTTCTTAATACTAGGTTCCCAGGTTCCCTGTCTACCGCGCTTTACCTAAATACTTGTAAGTTTAATAAGGGATTCCAGAATTTCGTCATTTATTTAGTATTTTTGCCTAACAAGAAAAGCACAGATGTTTACTGGTCTTATACAAATGTAAAACTTAATTGTGCACCTAATTTAGACATTCCTATTAGATATACTAAATTTATATTATTTATTTGATGGTTAGTGAGAAAATTTAAACCTAAATTTGTAGATGTCTAATATAATGATTATGTATTGTTTTTTTTTATCTCATATTTGGTTTCACTTTTTTTTTTTTTTATTGTATTATAACACAGTTGAAATCGAACTATAAAACTGTAATATGTATAATAGAAATTACATGTATTCGATTTCTGTCAATTAAAACATATTTCAATGTAATTAAAAAAATTATTCATGTAAAAGACATCTACAAAATGTAAACGCCTTTTAGAATGTGATAGATCACCAGTGTTCTTTATTGTGAACACATTACGTGTTTGCAAATATAAATGTATGAATTAATTTATTGGTATTTTATTTAATATGTCCTTTCTGTATCCCAAAACGAAAAAACTAAATAACTTGTGAAAAAAAAAGAATCCTGAGATATAACACTGAGTAATATCTCTGTGGCTCTAATGATGTTACTAAAAAGGCAGCACTTGGGTTATTAATTTGATAAAGGATATTAAAAGAAGTATGTTTATGAGAATAAGCTTTATTCAATATATTTAGTATAGTCTATTTGAGCAAAAAAAATACAAAACACCGCAAGATGTAGATAAAAAATAATATTAAAAATACCACCACTTATATAAATTAATCAAAAATTTTAAAAAATCATTTTTTTTAACCCTTTACCCTTTTTATCTATAATATCTTTTATAATTTCACATCTTGGGAATTAGGCAAATAAAACCAGTTAATCACTTCAATCTCCATTTACCAAAAGTCAAAGAGAATATCCAATTGGTAAACTGTCTTAAGAATAGAAAAATGAAACAGTAGTCTTTGATATTTTTTTTTAACTTTTTTATCAATTTGTAATTTTCAATATAACAAAGAATTGAGGCCATAGCATATGACTGTGAACATGGCGTTTGTAGGTTCAATTCCTTTTGGATGAAACAACTTATTTACAATTCCTCGCTGCAGTTACAAGACAAAGCATTATGCTACTCAAAACGCAATGTCTCTAATATATTGAACGGTGCTTGAGGAACAGTGTTCCCTTTGACTTCCCTGTTATATGACGCTAGAAACAACAGCGTGAAGCTAAGAAAATATCAAATTAGTAAAATAAACAACCTTTCACCACAAATCTATAATTACAGTGCTGTGCATATCCTCCAAACTTATTTTATTCATTTAAAAAAATTGAGCCTACATTATATTTCAATATGTTGAAGGCACTACATTTATTATACATACTATTTATTATAAAATCAAAATCTTCAAATACTGCAAGGCAAAGATCACAGACATTATTCCTAAAACATTACATATTTTAATATAAATTTTTGAATGAAAATTCTGATCTTTAAATCAATTTCATCATTTAAAATTCCAGCATATTTTTTATAAGAAGGAAGGAGCATATTTTACGACAATTTATTATTTAAAAATAATACATGCATTACACTACCTGCTAGCCAGTCTAATATTTTATATAAGAAAACTATATCCATCTAAGAAAAACATATCAGCATTTTTTTAACCACTTTATGCTACTGTTAACGTAGAATACACCTGCTTACCTAACTTATGTGCAACAAAATCTAATATTGTAAGTACAAGTTCTCTTTTACTAGATGAGCAGCGCAGTAACAATTCTATACCTCTAATACAATCTATGGGGTCCAATCGTCTTAAATAATTGTAGACTATGTAGTAAAGCTCCGTCAATTGCTTTTTGATAAAGGACCAAATTTCACGAAGTGATATAACCGCTGTAGGAGAAATAAAAAAATTCTTTAATATTATAAATTTTTTATACGCTTTAGAATAATAATATTAAGTTTTATCTTTTTTATAAAAAAGACAAGACAAATGAATGAAAAAACCACCACCCACAACCCTGTGTAGCGTAACGAGTGCATTACAGTCATTGTGTTGGGTAGAATAGAGAGATAGATGATGTACTGTCTCACTCTGCCAATGACCCTCAGTTTCTTTGAGGCCGACTTGGCCTTGCTTTAAAGATGATTGTAATACTGGCAGTTATTTGAAATGCTAAGTTTGAATGTGCTCATACTGGGTGTGACTTTAAGAGGAGTGTTCTCAAATTGGTAGAATGACAATTGGTTTTGGGTTTCTAGTCCTTTAATATAATAAAGATTCCTATACTCACTAGACACTCCATATCCAGCTGCTCCTCCAATCCCAGCTCCGAGTACTGCTCCCATTCTACCACCAGCAAATCCTCCCATAAGTCCTCCCACAACAGCAAATGTGCCAGTTAGTATTGCTGCATCTTGGTCCCATACTATTCTTATGTCGAATAAGTCAACTAAAAAGTAGATTTTTTTTATAAATTTAAAAGTTTTAAGCACATTGTACATTAGAAAGGTATATATCATAGCATGTATTGGTAATATATAAAAAATTGAATCGTAATTACGATTACATATTTATATTAAAATTTTTTTTGCAACATAAAAGCTATCATAAGTTAGTATTTTTCACTATTTTTTTTGTCAGCTTCACG
>FAPP01004713.1:0-14075 GCA_001485965.1 Heliconius ismenius | reverse complement strand
AAAAATCCGAAGAGTTAGAAATAATCCGCTTCTCTGTGTGAGATCGAACCCATAAAACTCTCTCTGCGCCACCGGCCTTTTCAATATGAAATAAAACAAAATAGTTAAATGGAAACGAGACGGGTCACAGTAGAATAGATTAGTCCATGACAGCTATGACTCAACTATATTTTCATGGTAGTATTACCATAACGAAGTACACAACGGTAACCCGATCGCGATGAAAGCGTGCGGCTTCAGGCCGTGCGCGAGGAGCGGTACCACACCGCAACACTGATACGGCAGACGGCCATACGATACTGTTTTCTATTCTTATTTGCAATGTTTAAAGTTTTGTGGTTATTATTAAAAATATAATAATGAAAATAATTAATTTCCCTGAGTGGTAATCAAACCTACATGTTGCGTTTTTTGCATTCAGTCGCTAAGCTGCTGCGCCACCTAGGCTAACACCACTTTTCATATTTACTTCTTTACGCCACTTTCTTCTGAAAGAAGATGCTGCAGGGGACAACTTAGTAGGTACATTTAGTTTAACAAGTTAATGCAACACAATGTGCAATGCGCTGTAATGTCGGAGGGACCTGGATTAGCGGACAGGACGCGTCTGAGTTCACTGTCCGTACTTATTGAATAACATAGAGAATATTATTTGTTTCGTATTTCGTTTCACAGAAAGTGTAGTATTAAAAAGTAGACATTATTTTCGGCTTCGCCCGCGTTTTCCATTCACAAATACAACACATAAGAACAATAACGTTAAATCTTAAATAAATGTTACCTAATAATGTCAATCAATGCATATTACTTATTCAGAAGGAGACCTGGTGCAGTGCGACTGACTGGTACCTGACTGGATGGCGATGTAAATCGCGATTATCACAACGAAACGAACGGAGCTATATGTAAACAAGTGTTGATGTTTCTTATCATAACACAAGAAGCTTAAATCATTTGTTCGATATTTCGTCATGGCGACCGTAAGTAATGTCGTCGAAGTCGTCGCGTGCTCCGAGACATCGACTATTTGATTGCCGTCGGTAGAACGAATAATGATTTATCAAATTGCATCTACATTTTATGATTTTTTTCGTTCATATCAAATATTTTCAAAGGAAACACCTTCAAATTTTTTACGTGGACTTTAAGATTTGTACTGGAAAAAGTCTTGTTTTCTCTAGTCTCTAGTCTAGAAGTTTAGAGAATTTCTCTCTTAGTGCTCTACAATCCCTAGCTAAATGTACGTAACCTTTCAACTTGATAAATCTAGTAGTTCTCTATTTAGTTTCAAACAATTGTAATTAAGTTAAATCTTAATAAAAGTAATCATTATTTAAGTAATGTGTTTTGGTGGGGAAGAGAAGTGTCTTAGTGGGAACGGAGTGCCTTAACACTAATCTACCTACACAAGTAGGTATGTGCAAAATATAGCGTGAAGCATAAAAAAAATAGTGGAACAGTGTCTAAACTGTACACACGTTGGTGGAGACTTAAATCCTCACGCGGAGCAAAAAGTGTATACATATTTGTTTTTCATGTGTAATTCTATGTGAAATATCGTGCAACTACTTTTTTATCCATTACGCTATTACAATTTAGACCAAAAAACAATTATGGCTCTGACACAGGATCACTTAATCATCTGGGAGTAAGTTCAGCCCTCAAATTATATACAACAGACTATGTCCTTCTATATTCCAATAGGGACATTCATACATTAGTGCAAGTATATTGCTATATAGTAGGTAGAGCTTAGAAGTTATAAGCTCTAGCTACTGTATAATAATCGCAAGACTTCCTCATTCTCCATAAGATAAGCTCAGTCGTACAATGCAGTGGTACAGTGCGTTGCCCCGGACGGGCCGGGCGGGCGGAGCGCGGGCCGCGCCTGGCGACTAGCCTTAATTGAATAATCGCATTCACTACCGCACTGCACTTTTGCAGGCCTCTTTAGATACGAGACTATGATATTCGCCAATAGTGACTCAACTTGTTTTGATTGTTAAAACAGTCGGAATGGACTATACTACCTATATTAGATATTGTCGTTTCTTCAAATATTGGAACGGTACGGTGGTAGATCCCCACATAGTCATTTTAGTACCGATTTCTAAAATAATATCCTTCTAATAAGACAAAAGTCGATAAACGAAATGAGTCATCAGTCGATTCTTTCTACTTACCTCGTATGTTAAAAATATTTAAAAATAATAAAAAATATTTGGGCACGTCGATAGAATGAGTGACAAAAGAATGGGAAAAAAGATTTATTAAGCAAGAGTGAGTGATAAGAGAGGTAGGTGGAGGTCTCTTGTAATTTTCGAGAACACAATATTGATAGCACTGGTGGAAGATCTGGTAAAAAGAATGAGGCTGTATGAATAGATTGATGACAGTGGACGAGGCGATAGAGATATGCAGAGATCGAAACCTATGGCGCTCTGTTTACTCTTGTTCTTTCTAGGAATATATAAAGACAAATGAAATATATATATGTATATGTACATAGATAGTACCTCAACATCTGACATCATTTGATATAACTTATAGACGTCATTGAGAAGTGTGAGAAACAAAATAAAACCATTGGAGCAATTAATTTATGTTCCAGACACATGCTTATTTTTTCACTGACATGTCCTTTGTCATCAATTACATATATTTTTTTATTGTAGTTATTTATTAATTAAGATTTAACTAATGTCGAATTAATTATATAGTATTCGGCAATTACATTAATGTACTTTAATTAATTGATTGATTAAATTCACATTTTCTTAAACAGCTTTACGCTTTTCCCACATAGTAGAGGTAAAGGAAATGTATTATGACACTCCGTTCTCTTTCTACCTACAGAAAAAATTACTGAAGTCACATTTAAGATTTATAAGTACTACTGGCATGCCATTGGAGAGGCCTATGTCCAGCAGTGATAATGATGATGATGATGAAGTACTACTATGTCATAATATTTAGTAATGTAAAAAACTTGTATTAGTACAATAAAAAAATATCATTTAGGTAAAAGATTGTGCGCTTTAAGAATAAGCTTACACAAGGAAAAACGACCCTCGGATATAATACCTATACATTTCTGTAATATTATGAGCTTGGGGGGTCTTTTATGAGTTTTCCCGTTATGGATCATAAGCGATATGAAATGTAGGAAAAATTGGTTTTTATTATTGAAACTTTTTATATTACCTACACTGAAACAAATTCTTGATCATACATCAAAATAGTTACGTTCTATTTAAAATAAATATACTACTATGAATATGTGTTTTTTTTTTACTTTTTTACTTTATTACCAAAGCTATCTTGCCATAGGAGTAAGAAAAATAGTTAAAAAATGGAATGGTCGTGGTTTCAAATACCACGCGACAAAAAAACTTGTCCGTTAATGAGGGACTAACAAATTTAATCTACTTAGAAAGTTAAAATTTGTCATGAGGATATGCCAATTTTTTTATAAGAGAGCACTAAGAGAGAATTTCCTACAAAAACAGAATAAATTCGGATTTTTGTTATTCACACAAATTAAATTGCAGGCGACGATAAGTGTGTTGGAAAGACAAAATCAGCATTCAATATTTCCAAAATAGGCGAAATATAGAAAATGAAGTGACCTGACACCCTAACACGTTTGGTAAATATTAACAAATAATAAATAATATAATAATAAAAACCAATAACCTTGTTTTTTACGTACAAATGTTAAAAGAACAGTGTTTTTATAGAGACCAATACCATATACAATAACGAACTCGTCGAGTTTCGTAATAGCCCTTTAAACAGTAGCGTGAGGACAGATTGCAATTTGCGTAAATGGAAGTTCTGAGACGTAGTCGTATGCTCAACTTGACCCAATCGTGAATGTGTGGGCGACCGGTACTGGTGCCCAAAAACTAGAAAATACAATCGATTTTGCCCTTTATCACTAAAGTGATAAGAATTAGAGTACTTTACTTCGTGATTTGGTTTTCGTGTTTCACCTTCCTATGTTGGTGTACCTCTGATTGACGTTGAAGAGCTGCTAACATCGCTTCAGCTGAGCCCTTCACATAGCGACGGATATAGTCACACGTGTGGGCGTTATGTTGACATTAACTTATTATATGTTGCTAAAGGATTTTCGTATAGATTATTGTTCTTAGAATTGTTTATTTGGTTGTATTAGTAGACCCTGAAATATTTGGTTATAATGGAATCGCCATAGTATATAGTCGCTATTCATGATATGTTTGACATGTTTGATAGAAACTCAACGAAACACCAGGCTTTTCTACGAATAAGAGACCAGCTGTGGCGCAGAGGCACAAACGTGCGTCTGTAAACGCGACAGGATGTGGGTTCGATTTCCACTCGATTAAATGAAATATTTAATATTTTTAGTTTCCTCACCCTGGTAATGAGGCAAAGCGCAGCATTGAGTACCGCCACTCAAAACGCTACGCCTCCAGAATTCGGTGAAAAGCGTCTTGATGGGAATAGAGTGTCTTAACACTAAGTTTTCAGGTTACCTCTGCCAACTGCTTTGTGCATCCTGCACAGCGCGAAATTTAAAAAGACTAGAAAAAGAAACATGATTCCCGAGTCTGGGTTGGTAAACTTTAATAGTTTGAGTTAACCTTGTAGATATGGCTATCTATGAAATTGGTAGAAACTTTATACCCTCTGCCCTTACCCACATGATACAGGAGATGCGTGAAAGTAAAAAAAAAATTTTAACAATTTTATAATCAGTAGCTATCACGAAGCTCTTCAACATAATACTCTTTATTCTGAAGACACGTAAGACGTTAATAATGATAGGAACACTAATAGAAGCCATACAATACAAATATTAACGATTTTTCTAGCTCTTATAATTAACTTGTACTACCCAATACTAAGGCAAAAAACTCGGAGACTAAACAAAGATTTACTGTAAATCTGTCGCGTCACGCTACAGTTACAATTTTTCGGTATCGATTTTTGTCAAAATGGTTTTCAAGTCATTCTATGTATCTTAATATTATTATTGCTTTTCATTTGCTTTATTGTAATTTTTTTGAAACATCTGCATACTGTCGTAAATAGGTACAGTATATAAATTACAAAAAATGTGGCCCATTTGAGATATGCTTGACTGTTCGTGAGATTGACTCTGGATATTTATTAAATATTTCTTTTCCATGTCATGGACGAAGCGTGGATTTGATTTTGTCACCCTAATGTGCTATTTCAAATCGGCGAAATAAAGAAAAAAGTGTCAAATAAAGAAACATATTGTCTGCAATTATCTGTCCGATTTATATTGTACGCCACGAAACAATCAACTAGATACTTGAAGGTTATTCATTTTAGTTTAGTTGTAAATGCAGCTTTAGTTGTAATTAGTTTGATTAGTTCACACATCTAAAAAAAACATTACACGAACTCAATCCAATTTTATACGATGAATCTTCCTGACTGCATTCTGATTTGTATAGTCTAACGACAATGTTGTATATATTATATGCATTTTGATAGCAATACGATGAGCGCTACAGATGAGCCGGTCACGCGCTGCGGCGTGCTCCGAACAATAGGGCTCACGAAACTGTGGAAATGTACATAAATATTTGAATGTAAAAGAGGCAATGTCGATGTTAGGCTTGTGCAACATATTTTTCTTTTTTTTAATAGGCAGCAGCGTGATTTTCCAAACGACAAAAGAAGCACGGCGAGTTTTTTCTTTCTGACTTATATATTTTTTTCTCGTACGTACGTTATTTGTTGTGTATTTAATAAACATAAATTTTGGCCAAACTCGTCATAACAACTTACAACATAATCTTCGAAGACTATTTTAATAAAAATATTTAAACGCCCGTTACACTTATCTAAGACTCGTAAATTCTGAAACGATCTCTATAAAACAGATCCAATCTAGCCACGCTCTCGGTCGTATATGGGCTGAGTATGGCCTGTGAAGTCGCCGCCACCCTGAGTGAGCCGCCGCGGGTTCAAGGCTTCATAACCGGACCGCACTCTGGGCCAAAGCGATTGTATTCCAAACTTTTCCCATGACAAATACTTGCAATATACCGATTTCACGCATTTGAAAAGCAGATTAAACATTGTTATAAATTCAACAAGCAAATATAGATAAACTATTAAAGATCTCCGTGAAAAATTGTATTATTCATTAACACGCACATATCGCCCTCAAAACAAAAGTGACCTAACCTAACTCAAATATTATCAATCTTTGCGTAATTGTTATAGACTTTTAGTATACTACTACTAGGCTTTTAATTATTAATGTTAAGAAAAATGTTAACTTCCACTAATTATGACTTATTTCATTCTAAACCGTGTAATGTGTATTTAAGATTTACGACATCTTATGATAACTGAAACATGACTATTCCAATAGTGTACTATAATTACTAGCAATGCAATTTGGTGCATTCTAATGGAAGAAAATGTAATAAACACCATTTCTGCATTAATTGTGCATTTTAAATTGTTGAATGCTAGATGGCGGAATATTTTGTAATCAGATTTGGGTTATTAGTATCCCTGAATGGAAGTTGAATTCACAACCATCGCGCTGTTATATTACGTTACAAAATTTATATAGGTACTTGTTTCATTTGTTCTATCCTGCCTTCAACTTTCAAGACTATCAGACGAATGAAATCCAAGTCTATTCTAAATTTGTAATTATATTTATATTTGCAACGCAATTTAAAATTATAAAATGATACATCGGAACATATAATGTGCAAAAGGTCCTTTTGTCTACAATTGACTTTTAAAACGCCGCTAGCCGCTACTCGATTTAGCTGTACGACGTAAATGACCAGGCAAGCTTATGAAGCCTTGTATTTTAATTACATATTTAACAAATAACCTTCAGCCCGTCATTAGTTTTAACGTCCCTTGTGATTTAAATCGGTATTTAAAATCCGTTGTCATAATGCTCTGCCAGTACTTTTGTGTAAGTCAAGGCTGTGACATCCCCAAAGTTAATAACCAATTATTATCAATGTTAATTTTCAACCGTAAGTTCCATTTGCTGGCGCCTAACGCTTTCTAGACATGATAAACGAAATAGGTTAATTTGTCTTAATAGGTAAAATAATTATTTTAGTTCAATTGCTTTTGTTGATTATTTTTGAGATTAGATATAATTATTAGATAAACGTTCTAACATATAGATTTATTTAGAGAAAGACTTTTCGTTATCCTTTGCCTCGTTACCAGAGCGACGAAAATGAAAATTTTTAATTTCCTCGAGTTGGGATCAAACCCACAACCTGTCGCGTTGGTAGTCACATGCTTGTGTTTTTGCGTCACGACTAGCCTCAGTGAATATTTTTTTTTTTATATTTTATAGTTAAAATTAATTTTTTGTCATCAGATAATTGAGCCACCATGGCTTACTACCGCTGCGGGCCAACAGCGATCGGAAGCCGTGCTTCCTGGTCGGTGACCATGGAATCCAAGCTCGACCGCATCAACTACGACAGGATCTTCAACGCCTTCGAAAGGACCAACGCCTTTGAATACGTGAGAAACACTTTCGAAGGAAAACAGGAGGAAAGGCACGTTGGACACGACGATATAGTGGTTAATAGGAAGATGTCCAGTAGTTTTGAAAGGGCAGATTGTGCCCTCGCCGCGCAAACGCCGTGTGATGATGACGAAGACTTCTATAGAGAAAAGATTTTGTACTCGCAGGCGAGGCAACTGTTTCCTTTACAAGAAGATCTTGCTGATTGGATCAATAAGACTATAGGTGAGTTATATATTAATAGTTAACATTTTTTTAGTTCTACATGAATACAGACCACAATATCAACCTAGTATCGACGTCGATAACTAGTTAGACACTACTTGGGAATTGCGACGGTAAATCTTATTAACAAATTAACTTCAATTAATTAACACACATTGATTTTTTGATAAATGAACATTACATTTAGTCCATTAGCATAAAATATTTTTAAAAAATCAACCAAAATATAATAAAATCGTAACTAATGATGACGAATGTAATTGATAATTATAAAGATTCTATTAAGGCTATACTTTTATAAAGTTAATAAATGAAATGCAATCATTTATCGCTAGTTATGTCTAAGCAGAAATCTATCCAATTAAAATCTTGGGGTAACGTAACAAGTGACGTATAAGTGTCTACCATTAATTATAAGTATCATCTTCTTGTATTTAAATATTTATTTTTGCAATATGAACCAATAAACTTGTGGATACACAAAAAACAAACAATATCCATATTGATATAGATCTATATATTTTATTTTAATATATTTTGCCTATATAAATTATTATTCGAGCATTTTCTCTCTCAAGTAAACTGGTATACTGGTAGCTCTAGAAATGCTGTTTTCATTCAGAGACGTAATTTATAAATGTAAACGGCATTTCAAGATCGATCTCAGAGTTGAGAGCGGCTTATAAATACAGGCCTAGGTTAAGTTCTAAAGGTATTGCTATTACATAATGCTCGTTAATGGGCTTAGATGCAGTCACGATGCAATCATTGACGTATCCGTTAGTACTACGATGTGAATAATTATGTTGCCTTCACTAAGGTTTCATCAATTTATAGTTTGCAGCCTTCTCTAGGGCATCGCAAAACAAAGTACTTAGGAATGTTAAAAATTCTTTCGAAATAATGCTAATTGCTAATTGCTTATTTATCTAATTTGACTAAAAATCTAAATTCAAAGCATTCACTTGTTCATTAAAGCAAGTGAATGTTTCGTAGGTTAGGTCTTGTATCTAAATATAGTTTTTTTTTATTTAAAATCTAATTTACACAATTACTTTTGTTACGACCTTTCTAATGTGCAGCTATTTCTTAAATTACTCCAACAAAAAACGTTACCTTAAATTTATAATATTTTAAATACTTTTAAAACATTATGTTACGTTTAAAATAAACCTTATTATTCCAGCAACTATAAGCTAATCCAATGTATCTAATAGTGAAAGATTAATAAGGAAATCTAACATGCTGATAATTTGTAAGTAAGTCTAACGCAAGGCGGGCATTAGTTAGCGGCGTCTTTTGAGAGGTCGTCAGCATCGATAATTATACTGTCGTACGATACATCATACAAGACGTAGTATTGTAGAGTGATTGACTCAGCATATTTCATAATTATATGGTGTTTATAGCAACTTCATAAACGAAGCCGTAATGGCGCTGTGGAGGAGTGTCTAATTATAAATACGATGGTTGTGTGTTCTTGCACTACTCGGGGTACGATTCAATTTCAATTATTTATCTATTAAGGGTGCGGAAGCGTGGTTTTAGTTTTGCTATTCAATAAGTCATGTCTTGCAATTGAAAATAAATTATCCCAAACTATCATACGTGTACCATCATCGCCAGTCTACAGACACCGTAACAATTGATTTTACGAGTTTCTCTGTCCTGAATAGCGCGGATATGAACTGACTGCCCTCGATCGTGCCTCCTGTGCTAAAGTGCCTTAATGTAGCGTTTCCACGTGTTGGTTTTTGCATATTAAGCTATTAAATAATAACAACTAGTTTATTTACTTGCTCAGTATATTTTAATTTATATGTTTTTTTGTATTTAAAATTTAATTTATAATAAGTATTTTTAAACTATGTTTCATTAAATCTATATATAGAGTTCTAAAATACTGATCTAGTTGGCCATTAAATTCGAGCAAAAATGTTCGATCCGACAAAATATCATGATAAAACTGTAAGTGAAAATTATGCTTTCAAATGTAATTTTAAGGATGCTATATTGTTCGGCCAAAGATTTAGTTCTCTGCCCTAAAGGCAGCCTCAAAATCGGAGAAAAGTAGAAAACAGAGTGATTTTATAATTCCCTCTCTAATTACATCATAAAATATTAAAAATACGTAAAAAAGAAACACACACAGTATATAACTAAAAATATTCTAGTATCACAAATAGCTTGCACATGTGTTACAATGATTTCTATTTATAAATCGATTGTTAATAATAACAGCACGTGGCGATTATGTCAGTGTGTCCATATAGAGTGTGTTTACTCATCAACAAGTGCTCAGGCAAGTAGTGGAGTGCCCGTGGGTGGGCTAATGAATGGACTACTGCGCGTTATAAATCGTTACCAATTAATTTTGCGTATAATCAGACATACATACGTTAAAACGTTTCATTTGTATTATTTCCAAAGTTATGTTATCTATTTTATTATGTCGAGATTTTAATGGTACTTTCTAATGACCAGAAAAATGTAAATCCAGTAATTACAATTTCACGCTTTTTCATATAGCAGAGGCAGGCAGAGAGAACCTATTGTTAAGACACTCTGATTTTGTTCAACGTTGATTGACAGAACTTGATGGTTGCGACAAATTTTATTAACTTCACTTTATTTAACCAAGTGAAAATACTTTTACTTGGTACTTAGTAAACTAAACGCAAGTATTTTTAATATAAACGGGAATACGAATTCCATTCAGGAATTTGTGCCCATTAACATCTTGTGCAGTATACATGCCATACTGCATGTACATACAAGCAGTTTACCATGCAAGTACGTTTCAACTTAACAATTGAATCTTTATTTAGGTCACTATTAAAGTAAATGAATGAAAAGAACCATATTGGTTTTGTTTTTTAAAATAACTTTGACTTATGACCAAAAATTCAATGTAAACGTGATGGTTGTAGTTTCGATTCTCACACAGGTGATTTAGTTGAGCCTGGTATTGAGTTCCGCTACTCGAAAGGCAATATATCAAATAAATCTCCAAGTTTGTTAAAAGTAATAATTTTAAAATACAATTCAATACTAAATACTACATACCTAAATATCAAATGACATTTACCTAATTTGTTTATTTATACACATCCGGTAACCGCACTCTGCTCGTACTACCGACGCACGATGCCCGAAACGTGTTCACGTCCGGTGCAATTAAACGCTCCACCGGCGTCTGTCGATCGACGAACATTTCGTTACGGTTGTTACGTTACCTATGACTTAGTATTGCTCTTTACTGATTGATTGATCTAGAAAATAAAAGCTTTCTTCATTTCTTTTAGCTTTTATATTTAGTTAAAATAATAATATTACTTAGTTTTCTTTTCGTGTCAAAAGGAAATTTAAATACAGAAAACAATTTTATATAAAATCGTCGTTTTCCTTTTAAAATTCTAACCGGACTGTTTATAATAGAAATACATCACCGTTTAAAGTTACAAGGTAATACTCATTTCTGATGACACAGTGGTCTCGAATTTTAATTGTTAAACACATAAACATACCAGTTAAGTCCCAATTGGTCGTGTCGTGGAAGATGAATTGTCTTAGACATACCACTAACTGGCTGTAACAATCTATCTTTGTTATATTACAAGGCAGCAACGACTGAAACAAAATAAATTGTTCGTTTGTGTTCGTAATAACTTCTATTGCTTGTATATTTCTGACATAGGCATGTTGATTTTGTTCTCTTTTTTGGAATCTTGATATTTTAATAAGGCTCTCAATTCATATTTATGTCTTTATCTACCATCTAATCATTCTACTTCTCATCTATTAATATATATCGTAAAAGTTTTTTATTATTTATGCTAATAACATCAGATAACAACACCAGCCAGCGACAACATATATCAAGATAGTGCACATTCCCCGTAAATGAGTTACGTTGATTGTCTATTGTACGTTGTAAGTGAGTACACGCACTGGGGACTGCAGGCACGAACTTAAAGCGACATAAGTCACGCCCACTGTCTCGACCCGCGATTACAGTGTCGTCGTGATGTCGAAGACACGTGCGTGCGGTTAGGTCAATGATACATGAGAGAAATTTATATTTTTTAATAGCCGATTTTAATAAGCGAGGCTATAAGTTTGTTCGAGACATATGTTTGATACATACTTTATTTACCGTTAATATTGTTGGAATTCCATGATAAATGAGAATGATAACCAATCCTACCTTCCAAGTACGTTTCTTAATTTTCGTTAGACGCTGCCACGAAGGTTCCCTCTTTTACTTTTAATACACCAAAAATTTAAAGGATTATTTGTAGAAAAAAGTGGAGACGATGTTTCGTAACACTATAATCTCTGTACCTACCGTGCTATTAGCGAGCCACAGCGTCAAGCTACTGTATGGACCAAGCCTAACTAATATATCTGTTAATTTACTGCATGAAAATCCGCCGCCCACTTCCGCTATTAAAGTAAACAACATCGACACGTATTAATGAAACACAAGGACATTTGATAATAGATGGTATTATAATAATTTTATTATTTAATGCACATTTATCATCTAATAGTATCTGAATGAATGTGGGATAAATTACACTTTCATTGTAGGAGTTGCTTAAAATATTTATTTTCCTGGGAATAATGTAATATTTTTTCACTATACAGCTATCTTTGAACAACAACCAAAAAAACTATCATTAAACAATCTTCTTCATAACACTGACCTTATTATTATTCAAAGTACGCAAAAGAACTTAATGTTTTTTCCGGCGATAGAGGTCATTGAAAAAAAACACTGGCTTATACTTAGTATGCCATAAGGTAATGAATATATTTTTCAACGGAGCGTGAAGTTGCTTTATTTACGTTTGCAATCAATCACAACCCGAAGTTGGTCACAAAATAACTTATGTCGATATAATAGGGGCATTGAGTGCTACTTGACAGAACTCAATTCCGGAAATGTCTTGTCTAGTAATATAATCCAAAATTATTACCCCTAATAACATTGAGGGCAGTTGTGGTTAAGAGGCACAAGCGTGGGACTAAAAACGCGACAGGCTGCGGGTTTGATTCCCACTCGAGGTGAAATATTTAATATTGTCATTTCTTCGCAGTGCGGTGTTGAGTTCATCCACTTATCACACAATGCCTTAAAGTTCTTCGGAAAATGGGGAGCGAAGTGTTTTAACAGGCTAGATTCCCTTTGCCTACCCTGCTACATGCAAGATAAAAAAATAGTCACTTCTTAACTCCAGTATATAGGCGTCACTGTTTTTATCCAATAACCTCTAACGCATCATAAGACCACTTAAGAATCTTACCCAGCAAAGCGTGAAATATTTACACGTAAACCTTTGAAAACACTGTTTTGTATGAAATCTTATATATATTATTGTTTAAAATATAGAGAACATTAGTAAGCCACACGCACAAATCGCTTTCTTGCCTCCAAAGACCATTTAGGCAGTTAAGCCAATAGTCACGATGTGTCATTACGGCGAGGCCCAATTACCCTCGTGCTATATTCTCGGAACAATCATATATGAACAAGCAAATTGCAACCTTAGGTACGAGACATAGAAACAAAAATCGCGATATACAAATTTAATAAGATAATAGATTACGATTTAGCGCATTGTTTGATATTTTCACGCATCGCGACGACTGTCGGCGAGATGTTGGTATTGAAGATGTTATAGTTTTGATATATTTTTTTAGCTTTATGCTATATTCTGCATATAGCAGGGTAGGAAGAGAGTACAGTCCTCAAGACACTCCGTTCCTCAACTTTGACTTTGACGTTCAATTTTTGTAATATTACGTGTTGTGCGGCGGAATTTAACACTGCGCTTTTGTCCTTACACTAGAGCAAGAACGTTTTTGTCCTTACACTAGAGTGAGAACATTCCCAATCTCTAATAGGTACTTTGCTTATTACTTCCCTCTTATAATTCGATGAAATAACAATTCAGCATGATCGTGATAGATCAAGTGCAGCACCGACATTGTCACGTCTGACACGTGCTCTCTGAGACTCTAAGCTAAGGATCTAACGGTATCTATAGATCATGAAGACTATTTATCTGAAATTTGTGTAAAATGTAAATATATTTTAAACTTTTCTTATTTAATATCTTTCAATTTAATTAGGTCAATTAATATATATGTTTTACGTCTACAACAATTATTATGATATAAGCCGTTATATATTCAAGTTGCGTTCTCGCGTTGAATGACAAATTGACGAGTTGGTATATACAGTGGGTAAAAAAAGTATTTGCACACCCTAATTTTTTGAAGTTACATCTACAAAAAA
>FAPP01004701.1:0-10378 GCA_001485965.1 Heliconius ismenius | reverse complement strand
AAAAGATGGCTGTTGATGATTATATAATATAATCTATCTATAAGGAAACAAAAAAGAAACACGAAAAATGTTAAATTTGACAACAACGCCATTATGCCAAATAAAGAAATAACCAAATCAATCGCAAAATCAGGCCATTAAAAAAACCAAATCAATACAATAAATGTAATTGCCATTAACAAAGAACACAAAGCACATCAATATGCATCGTAACATTCAGATTATAAGAATTACAGGGTGTTTTAAAAATATGAAGAATTTTCGTACAATAACGGAGCCGGTTACAAGAAATGCTATGATAAAGTAACACACTGTATATTTGATATGGATGGAACTATTTTGGGTAACTATAATTAAACAATTCGTTTCTTTGTATCGATAAGATTTTGTACTCTCATTGTCATTAGTACAATTTCAATTTAAAGTAACTAATTACTACACTAAACTACGAAATGTTCATACTTAACCACTAAATATCCGATATTTAAATGTCTAATACATTTATTAAATCTTTAAATACCGATTATTTAGAACCAACAACGTTTGTAGTGCGTGGAAGATAAGAGTTACATAATTAAGTAGTAGGTAATTTAGGTCCTATCAGGTTAAAAATCAGGCAAAAATTTTTCAAAATCAGATTCACGCTGTATCGTACACAACAGGGTAGGCTATATTATATTATAATAACTAAAACTCTATTTTAATAAAATTGTATTGTATATAATATAATATTAGTTTATACTTCTTACCGCTTGTCAGTCACATCAGTATAATGAATAAATAGTAGATATATAATATACAGATTTTAATATAAAATATTAATGACATTTACTTCATAGATTCTGAAGTTATGTATCACAAGATAATAGAGAAAATTTGTGAAAAATACAACAAGAAATATACCAAAGATTTACAAGCTAAAGTAAGTTTTCTTAAATGTCGTTTACAACAATATGAGAATATTTGGTAATGTCATCTTGGTGGATTAGATAGCATCTAATTGTAAACGCACGCTTTATCCCTAGCGGGGTAATCAGCGAGAACGGGGAGCCAAACGCTACTAATACTATCTTCTAGGTTTATGGAGCAACCGATAGAGATATATGTATGAAAGTTGTAAATGAACTTAAAATGCCAATATCAGTGGACGAGTTCGAGACACAATTAACTGATTTGTGCCAAAAGTTGTTACCGAGTGCACCGCTACAGAGAGGTACTGAACTTACTAATTTTATTGAAAATTTCTGTAATTTCGCATAAGAATATGACCGTCGATCAAAGTTTATTTGTCTTCTAAGTCTTGTACTTACCAGGAGCTGAACGTTTACTAACTCATCTCCACGACTACAACATACCGATGGCACTCGCAACTAACTCAACTAAGCAGGCCGTCAGACTTCACGCCACCGCACGCCCCAAGCTATTTGGATTGTTTAAACATAAAGTTAGTTTTTGTGAAATACTAAAGTCGTCAATTATTTTATAAGTTGTTCTTAAAATTTCAAATAACTTTAAATAATGATATGACTGATTTACTTATATAATCCTATTTCATGGAGAAATGTTCATATTTATTCAATCTGATAATTTGAAATTGGTAGAGATTTATAGGTATGCAAGTTTTATTTCAATCTTATTTATTGTAGGTCTGTGCCACTGACCCTGATGTTCTCAAAGGGAAACCACATCCAGATATTTTTCTCGTGGCAGCATCCCGATTTTCAGACAAACCAAAACCAAAGCAAGTATGAAGAGTTAATTTTTAATTTTGATTTATCTTAAATGTTTTCTAATAACGATGGGTAATAATAAATTTATTGTTTTAGTGTCTCGTTTTCGAGGATTCAGCAGTCGGTGTGATAGCTGCCAAAAATGCTGGAATGCAGGTTGTAATATAACAAGAACTGTAAAATATTTGATTCCATCATCACCTGTATCCTGGACTCAGCTGGATAGGGACAAAGCGGAGAACGGTACTAGAGAACTTCGTACCGAGACACCTTTCATCTTCTTCGCTTTCTATCCGAACTCGACACATCGAGTGCCACCTGCTACGTGCGGGTTACAGCGTGAACTTAAAAACAACCTTTTTAATTGAGGATAATAGAAAAACACCTACTTGAGCTATAATCTGTTTAATGTTGAAAATTTCACTCCGCATTTCACTTTAAATGGATTTATCTGACAACCATAAGTATAATAAATCTATTGTTTATAGGTAGTAATGACACCTCATCCTCGTATTGATCGCGAGCAAACACGTCAAGCAACACTAGTCTTACGATCCCTAATGGACTTTCGACCAGAAATTTTTGGACTCCCACCTTTCGATGATATTCCAAAGAGAAGAAGTTCGATTGAATGTTCATGACAGGATTTTTTTGACACATTGTATTTTCAGCTTTTGAACTGATTTGTAAAATAAACTAACTTTCTACTAAATTAAACTAACTTTCACTCTGAACTTTTAATTTGTTTTATTGTGCATAAAGGTAGTTTCGTTTATCACGTGTAAGGGATAGTAAAAGGAGAAGCAGTTAGTGTAAGACAGTCCGTAGTAAGGTTTTTGCTTGAATTTGAGACAGACCTGTGTTAAAGACCTGAACGATGCATGCCTTACCAGAGCGGGGAAATAAAAACAGTTTATTCCGTCGAATGGATCTAACCAACAACCATCGCGTTTACAGGCTCTATTTTTAGGATTCCGTACAAAAAGAAAAAACGGAACTCTTATTGCATCACATTATTGTATGTCTGTCAAGGTCAATCATCTTGAGATTTCGTGGATGTATCAATCTAAAATTAATATTAAATATTCAGATCTACAGTCCTTTGGAACACAGACAAAATCAAACTTCTAAGTCAAAGCAATCAAGAGATACGAGCTTATATGCATCGTTTTTGCTGCATCTTGTATGAAATTTGCCGCGTAATCAACACCTATAGGTGTCGACCTAAAATTGATACGGAGCCCTTTGTCCTCGTGACCGACTCACATTCGAACAGTTTTTTTAACTAATGAGAACTTTAATTAGAAAGAAAACATTTTTAGAAAACATAAAAAATATAATAACTAACGTATAATTTAATCATTTTAAAACCTTAGGCACGTAATATAATTTGGTAAGCTTAAAATCAACTACTTGTACATTTGTACCATAACGCTAAAGATCGTTGCTGTCATAACATGTTTCTTTACGTATACATTTTGATAAGCTATGACAGATGAATTTTTACATATGTGTCTTTTTAATTTTTACAATTTTTTATGGAAATAGAAGTGAAAAGAATTCCGATTTAGTCATTTCTGAGGAATTAGTTGCTCCTGAGCCGTCATCTATTGGATTAATATTTCTAATTAAGATCAATAATACTTCCGGAAGAAACGATTATGATGTTGAAATCACGCCATACAAATGTTGTCTCTATCAAGATGAAGATGTGGACTGCGAGTCAGTTAATATTTTAAACGGCTGTGCGGATACTGTATATAAAGGTATAATTTCATAAAGAATTTTTATATTAGTTTCGTTCTTTTGATTTTGCAAAACACAATGCGGATAATAAATAATCATTTACCCAATCGTCCTTGGTAACCTTAGAAATGCTAAATAGACTTTCCAGTATCACTAGTAAGATAAAAATTATTTTTATTTATTAATACCATTTTATTAGGTACATTGAAAATATTAAAACTCGTCGCACCTCTACTAGATGTGTATGATCGAAAAGGAAAATGCATTGTGTATGTCGATTCCAAATCAGACAGACGGGAAATCAAGCGAAATGTATTAAAATTTAGTTTTGATACTACTCAAGAGAAAAATTATAATTTTCCAAGTTACTATAGGCATTGTACAAATGTAGACGAAGACCCATTTAACGAATGCAAACCAGTAAACTGTGAAATACACTACAATGGGAAAAAGTCCTATTTCAGTAGAAAATTTAAAAGATGCGTCGACGTACCTGCTTGTATTTCTGACTCAGATTATCCTTCAGTCGTATACAATGCTATCACAAATACCTGTTTGGAAGAATCTATAACTGAAGACGATGTAAATTCTATAAAAAACTTGGATAATAGCAGGAAACATAGGACGGGCAAAGATATATTCATTATAGGAAAATTTGAACCTAACGTAACGGAATTTATTGATACTGTACAACTTCTTGATGAATATTCATTAGCTTCAAAAGCCAAAGCGTTTCAAACCAAAACTTACTTAAAAGCCAATAGGATCAAGAACATTTTAACACGACATTTTACAAATAGCAAATGGACATTAATAATTTTAAGCTTCGTCATCACCGTGCAATGTGTTTTGATTTGTACAATGATGTATTGCTTATCCAGAACTTGTAATTGCTTAAAAGATAAGAAGGTTGTTAGGAAATTCTTTAATTATAGACAAGACGTTTCTATCACCACTCCTCTGATAGGCACTAGTAATATTGATACTGAAATGGACTACCAATATATCAATGAATCTAATACAGATCAAAAAATTAAATCTTATAAAGCATGTAATAAAGATAATAGCCATCTAAAAATGGCAATGTCAGATGATATTTTATCTAAATGCTTAAATAGACGAGATTGGAAGAGAATAAAATCTGAAGTAACGAATGATTACAATTTTGATAATAAAATATTACTACAAGATATCCAAAACAACGTATACAAAGAGCCTGCTAAAATTAATGAAACTAAAGTAGCATTTGAGGATGAAGTTAAAGATTCAAATAAAAATAGATCAAAAGTTGTTAATATTCTTAAGGATGAAGAAAATAATAATAATAATCGTGAAGATGATAACGCAGACATTGATATTTCTTCTGAAAAGGAAATTAAATGTCACAATTATAATTATACTAACGGCACAAATTACACAAATTCTAGAGAGTGTTTCAACACTGAGGTAACTAAAAACGTGGTTAAAACACATTCTACTGAAAAAGGTGCCCAAGCATATTTTTCGAACGATTCTATCGACGACTTCTTGTCAGAGAGAGGTGTTATTTATATGGCTGGTGAGAATATATCAAAATACACCTTTTCAAATGATTCAAATGACGTGAAACCGTCTTCGAGTAAAACATCTAAAAGTTTTATCAAAAATGTTTTATCTCTTCTACATAAGAAGTCTAAGCCTGGTCCATCCTCTGATCCTGGCCAAAATAAAGAGGTCCATTTAATCCACATGTCTAAAGCTTCTGTGTATTCTTCTAGTAATGATTCGACTTGTATGAAAACACTGAAAAGAAGCGAGTCTAGAACTTCGTTTTAATTTTTAAGTTTTTTATTTTGTTTTGTAATAGGTAATATATAATTTTAAATGTTCTTTAATACTGTTTTTTTAATATTTCCTAGTTCTTGCCCTCGTAGCCTAGTGAGAATAAGCGAAGTTGTGTACACTCATCATGCCTTACCTTAGTAAAACGAGTAATTTTGGAGAATGTGCTTAACTAAAGAAACTCTTCAGCTTTATAATGTTAGTAGTGTAGGTATAGATATATTAAAACATTTCAATAAAAATCAGGCTGTTCTTAAATATAATGCTGATAAAATCAATAGTTGTGCATCGTGTGTTCAACCATTTATTTTATAAATCTGACAATAACAATACACTCCTTTGCGTCGTGCGGTCAAGTAAATTGAATTTAAATAGAGGCAGACATTTTATAATCTATAAAATTAGGAAAAATAAATTAAAAGTCAAAGTGAAACTCAAGAATATTTATAATATTCAAAACAAATCATTTTGGGAAGGGCAAGCGGGGCATTCGCAAGGTGGACACACCGTGGAGCTGGGCTCTGTGGGTACAGTCACGTACCTCTCTGGTGTCACCTGTGAACAAGGAATAGGATAAAATATACCAAAAACATATTATTATTCAGCTTCACGCCTTTTCCCGTATAGCATAGTTAGTACAGCTTTAAAACAGGATGTTGAGTGGCCATGGGCGTAGGAAATGGGCTCCACTCTAGATAAGTCTTGTGCCCATCCTTAAAATGTTATTAATCCTAAATTAGTCTTGAAAAATTAAAAAAAATCCTATACACGAACGTATCTGTTTCATGTAATTCAAAGGTAAATCTGCTGACTACAAATGCATCAGATTGAGGGTTCGATCAACTCGCGGGGGAATGAAATATTTTATTTCAGTTTTGTTTAAGCAACAATAACCAATCTTGAAGCGTATTTGAACGATCTCTCCACCGGGACTTTCTCTCTCTCCGCCCCCTCTGGTTTAAGGCGAGGATATGTGACTATTTATAATTAATGAGTAAAAAAGAAAAACTTACCTTAATCTTTGGAAAGTGAATATTTCCATATAACTTGAACTTTGATATTGGGCCTCTTGTTACGCAGTGACACTGGTAAAGTTTTTTTAATTTTTTTTTATTAGCTTCACACCGTATCCCGCATATAGCAAAGTAGGTTCCCAATAAGGTTCCTATTCCTTCGTTCCCATTAAGATATTTACGTTTCCTAATTTCCGCCGAATTCTGTACGCATTGCGTGTTAAGGGAAAAAATGAAAATAGTTGTAAATAATTGATTCCCCTAAATGGGAATCGGAACCTCACGCTTGTGACTACTGAGCTACGACGGTGATACGGCCGGAAATTAATAATTTAGTTTTATATAATACTTTTTTAGTAGTACAGTAGCTATTTAACAAAAAATATACTTACACCAGGCTGTAATGTGAAATGAAGTACTGTAAGTTATTGTTAGTACCTAGTATTTGTAACTAGCTGTTAAGACAAACCTTAAACAACTAGCAATAATTATTAAAAAACCACAAAAAAAATATATTTTAACAATTTAGTTATTATGATGCTATGTTGAGTAGCGTAACTCAACGCCGCGCTTTGTCTTGTCTACAGAGTGTGAATCAAATCTACAACCGTCGCATTACATACAGGCTTGTACCGCTGAAAAGGTACTCAGATAGGTATTCGTTTCTTGAAGACCTAGAATTCAATTGTGTTGCGAAATTATTTGTTCAAGGAAATAAATATTGCTTCCCAGCTATATGTATACTTCAAGCAGAAAAAATTTAGTGGCAAGACACTCCGTTCTCTACTTTTGGCCCAAATTTGAAACAATAGCAGCACACACTGTGTTTTGTTTTACAACCGCAGCTGCGGCTGCGTTGCCGTGAAATGAAGAAAATAATAATTATCACAAAATACTTACAATCTGAAAATAAACTTATATTTATTTTTATGATATTAGTTTGAGATGATTATGTAATTTGTTGATTACTTAAAGATTAAGGATTAATTTCAGGGATTTCTCATAGTTAAGTATACCTTTTATTAAGACTTGTGCATAAATACATTAAATAGAAATAAAAAAGCACATTAAAGTTTGAGAAACAGGATTTCTTTGTTTACATTTTGTCTCATGCCATAGTGAATAAAGTATAGTTACATGTATTTCCTATAATAATCACTTTCTATGTTTATGCATAGGAAATAAATAAATTTATATTTTTATTCACAGGGATGGAAAAATAAACAAGTATTTTAAGTTCTTACCGGAATTCTTGTTATGTATTCTGTGGGACCCACGGAAAATTCAATTGTCTGTGAATGTGAAAATAAGCATTAGATCTATATATTTTAAATAAAATTGAGCGGGAAAATGGAATACCGAATGTCTGAACACTAAGTTCCCTCTGCCTACCTATGTATAACAAGTTAACATAGGGTACCTATTGTTAAAACACTACGGTTCCCCACACACCGCCCAATTCTCGAAACATTGTGTGTAGAGTGGCGAAACTCAACGCCGCGCTTTGTCTTTTAACCAGAGCGAAGATATGACAATAACTCATTACCCCGAATGAGCATCGAACCCAACATTAATATGTATCATTTAATACTTACCACACCACTTTCTGTGGTATTTGTCTAGAAAAATAAAATTGTTATTTTAATAAAAAAAAATCAAACTTGAGACACCATAAATATTTTAGGATTCTGCACGAACTTAATAAAAGTGGAAAATATATATAATCGTAATATACTCATTTCAATCATAATGAATATTGCTAAAAGGGTTTTATTTTAAACAATAAATTTAACTATTTTAATTTTATGGTTCTTCAAAATGTTTTTAATTTATTTTGCTTAGAAAAGTTATATGAGATTCTAAAATACTAGAGATTACTATTGAATTGGACTGGCGTTATTAAATTAATTATATATTTTTATATACATACACCATTAACAGATGTCGTTTGTGTCTGTAAAAATAAATAGATATTTTTATTGTCATATGTGTCATATGTACCAAGAGGTGCCAAGAGGTGCGGATTCGAGTCTTGCTACGGTTAAATTTTAAAAAGAAGTATGCTTCTTTTATATTATAATATAATTAAGGTTTTATACAGGATTATAAAAATATTCAATTCTTGTTAAAACTTATAAGTAGGTAGGTACAATGCAATAATTACATCATTTGTTGCTGTCTCCTTCTGTAAAATATAAATTGTATTTGTTTATAAAGAAATATGCTTTTAATTTCTACCTTTTCAAATAAAAGTATCATGGTTTTAATTTTTTTCCTTTCCTTTCCTTTATCGCATATACAGCCGGTTGGATAGATAAAGCCTAGTGTTAAGACACTCAGTTTCCCATACTCCACCGGAATTCGAGACCTTAAGAAACCTTGCACTTTGCCTTACTACAATGGGAAAATGATAATAATATATTCCCCAGAGTGTACACAGAAAACAAAAACATCATTATTTAAAGCCGGTTTCCACCGCACCGAGACTATGTTGAACTCTCAAGAGTAAACTGCGTACTTATATTTCCACCAATAAATTGTCGAACGGAAAAGACTGAGCAAAACAGAAAAAGATGAAATTAACTCGCTCATTTCTAGGAAGCGGAACGAATAAATGCAAGAGATGAAATTAACAAATTCTTGTTTGGTGGGAATGTAATTATTTTTTATTTAAAAGGGGGTATTGCCCGCTCAATTCTCTTTCGCGGTGGAACTCGGGCTTTATATTTAGATGCTGTACCCCTGTACCACGGATGAATGGTTATTTAAATTTTATTAATAATTTTTATATAATAATTATCATGAAATACATACACCGTTTGTTGCCGTCTGTGAAATTAATTAATAATTATAATTAAAAAATGTTATTTTCAATGTAAGCAAACTTAATTAAGATTAATATTTTCTATATTCCAGAAAAAGTTAAATTTATATACATATAATAGGTAATAATGCAATACATACATCAGTTTTAGTCTGTAAAAAAATTTATGAAAAAATATGAGATATATTAATAGTAAAAGTAATATTCTCTAATAACTCTTTAATATGCATAGAGGCCAGTCGTGGCGCAGGTGCACAACCGTGTCACTATAAACGCGACTGATCGTGGGTTCGATCCTCACTCGAGGAAATGAAATATTAGATTTTTGGTGTCGAGGCAAAGCGCGGCGAGTTCCGCCACTCAACACGCAATTCCACCAGAATTCAGCGGAAATTGGGGATCGGAGTGTATTTACACTAGATTTCTTGTGCTTGCCCTGCTAGGTGCGGGATACAGCGTGAAGCTGAGTTTCTGATTTAATATGCATTGAATAAAATAAAAGAATATTATACATACATCATTATTTTTTGGCGTTTCTGTCTGTAAAAAAAATATTAATACAAAAAATATATTAAAAATATTGGCATGAGCGAAACCTAACTTGTCGCTTGTGAATTTAATCAAACTGCAAACGCTACACAGACGAATCGTTCTTATCGTTTAATCAACACTTAAATTGGCCAAAAAACAGAGTAGAAATGACACAGGTGCCAGAGGAAACCTGTGTCGCAAAGTACTCGTAGGAAGAGTCTACTATGCTTTATTCTGGATAAACAAATGAATGTATCGAATACCGAAATATAAACTTTCTATACATATAGAATTTACCTCGCCATCTTTTACCGCTTCTGTTGTCTGTAAAAATAATTGTTATTAAAAAAGATGAGATATTGGAATTTTTGAATACTTAAAGAATTTATTGATTTAAGCGAACTGAAATATATTTCGAATACTAGGTTTTTATTATAAATCTAAATATCTAAGTTAAGATTTTGCGTACCACATCACTTTCTTTATCCTGCAATTTTTTCTGTAAAAAAAAATCTTATCTATGGTATAAGAAACTAATAAATATTTATATCTGAATATTGAATATTTTCACGAAAAAGTTGTCCATTACAATGAAATAATTAACAAAATAAAATTAAAAAAACACCCGACCAAAAATCTTGCCAAAGTGTTTGTAGCTCTTAAACTACTAACCGTTTTACGTAAAATATAGCTAAGAACCACCGCAATTAACA
>FAPP01004699.1:0-14703 GCA_001485965.1 Heliconius ismenius | reverse complement strand
GCTCTGGTAACAAACTGGACAACGCACGTAGTTAAGTTCCCCACTCAACATGCGATACCTTCAGAATTTAGTGGAAAGTAGAGAACGGAGTGCTTTAACAGTAGATTTCCATGTTGCCTCTGCATACCCCCTTGTTAACAGGATACAGCCTGAAAAATCCACCATACAACAAATAACTGGCAGAAAACAATAATTTCTATTACTTAATAATTTCGTTGAACATTTGTGTCACAACTGTTACATGGATAATATAAATAAATGTCATATAGGTCTTTATATAATTTTCTTCATTAATTAAAAAATCACAAATAACATCATTAAAAGAATTAAAATATGAAAAGAACAATATATTTCATAACTATAAAGTTTACTGTCAGTTTACAAATACAACTTAATTTTACTATAATTGTATGTTAACTATAGATAAACTAACGACATCTAGCCATCCTACATTGATGAACAACAAGTATAGCATTATTTTATATGAATACAACTTGTGCAAGGACATATTGATATTGCGTAATTAATATAATAAATATTTATATTCACGTTTTGGAAACAATTTACTACCACAAATTACAAACTAAAATATATAACAGAAATTGTTTACACATTTATGTATTTAATTAGCCTTCTTTTACAAGTAAATGCGTTTTACAATTAAAATGTCTACTACGATAAGTTATTTCATAGTTATACAAATTATCTGATCGAAAACAAAACAAAATTATTACTCCCCTTCGTCTTAAACTATAAACATTATTTATTTAAGTCTTAGTTCAATGTTACGTAAAGTAATAATTAAACAAAGGCTTTGTTTAAAAAATATATACAAATTGTGATGATATAAACTTATATTTATTTGATGTTATATAAATATATACAAATAATCATCAATATTGAGATATTACATATAATTTTTTTACTGTAAAAAAAAAAAGTGAATGACATTGTTAAATAGCTAAATAATATTCACGATTATCTTGGATGCCTATTGTGGATTATTCTGAATAGAAACTATCCTGAACTATCATAAAGCATCTATAAACCTTTGTCACTCAATTTATTTGGCTAAGTAAGCTCCTAAACCAAGTCAATTGGAAATATAAATTCAAGTAATTATTTCCTGTAAGTGTGGGGATTGAACCCATCAACAGTAGTGTTTACATTCACGCTCTGTACCCCTGCACTACGACTGACCTCTATGTATTAAATGGTTTATAATTATTAAGAAAGATTTTAAATTTATAAAGAAATAGTTAAAAATGGTAACAGACTACCCAGATCATTATAAAATGTAATAAAAAATCGTAATAAAAAAACGATCATCTAATTTTATGAAAATGTAATATGAAACATTTAATCATTATAATAATAATAAACATACATTTAAAAAATCTGATCAGCGATGTCAAAGTGAAATAAGTAATTATACAATTTTAATTTGCAAAATTCCTTACAAATATATTTTTTTAATCTATGAGTATATTACTTTTACAAGTTGTCACAATTCTGTTTTAATAACATTATTTGTAGCAGTAAATACGGTATATAACTTAATAAGGCTAATTTACCGTTTTAATACCATTACGTAACACTCATAGTGTTACTTTCAAGTTTTAAAAATTATAATTTGCTAATTTTAATATTTATAACAACTCGTAAAATTATAATTTATAAAACATTGGCTAAAAGAATGGTATTGTTATTTTATTCAAAGTTTATACGTAACACAGATCAAAACATTCCGGGATTTTGTCACATTTGACTTGGAAGCATCTATTAAATAAAATTGGAATGATAATATTTTAGAAATAACTTTTGAATGAACAATAATATTTTTTTATCTTGTAAGAACATAGCAATACAAGCAAAAGTCTACTGTACTCTAATTTAACACAATATTTACTACTTCAAATATTATAAAAGCTACCTGAGTTTTAATATTCCCTTACTCTAGTCAGAGGATTTAATGACAAAATAGAATTGAGGCCAGTTGTAGCACAGGGGCACAAGCGTGTGACTTTGAACGCGACAGATGGTGGCTTCGTACTGATGTCAAGTCAAGGAGCAGCATTGGGTTCCACTACAATTCAATGCCACACTTTGTCTTGCTCCAGAACCAGGATATGAAAATATTTCATTATTCACGTGGCAATCAAACTCATAACTGTGCATTTAGTCAAATGCTTTGCCACTCCACTACAACAACTTTAACTAACCTCATTTTTAATAATTAATCAACAAATTTAAATTAAAAGTAAAAAAAATTATCACTACATACCCCAATCATTGCATTAAATGTCCCTTACATTGTTTCAACTTTCTTTAACCCAAACTTTATCTATGCTATTAGCTTATTAGTAAGTATAAACTAGTATTACTATGAACAATATATGCTAACTACTCGAGGTATCACACATTACATGATACTATAGACACTTATAACATACACAATATGTAATGATGTTTCAGAAGTTTATTGACACCTGTTCGTAGAATATATAGAATAATTTTGGACATCATATATCAATCATAGAATATATTTGGACATCTACCCTCCTGCCAGAACAGTTGAGTGGTTATGGTTTGGTTTGGTGGTTTTTTTATTACAAATGGATTTGATTTATTTATATGATTTTGTGTTACTTAATATTAATAGAGCTATATTACTACAAATTTCTAATGAAATGGTAAATGGAAGTAATATTGACTTGTGTCTATTTTCCCAAACATCATAACACATGCTGACTATACTATATAAAATTCAGAATACATTTCCAACATTAATACTTTACACAGCAAAAGCTTATAACACTTTGAACAACTTTGATTAATAATATATCCAAATTCAATATATGAAAATGTAAACATACAATATTCCTATGGCCAAGTTTATGTTTAAAAATTGCAACAGCTATTTGTTTTGCGAGCAGTCTTATAAAAAGCTTTACTATGCATCGAGAGGGTGTCAGATTTTGCCACCAAATCATCAAGTTTTTCACCTCTATCTAATACTGCTTTTATAGTGTCATGTAAAATAATTTTTGTTTCATCCAAGTCATTTTGTATCTTTGTTAATGAATCTGCTTCCTTAGGATTTTGATACTTTGCTAAATATTGAGGTAAAACTGGAAAGTCTATAGAAGATTCATCTGATGTAGGCCAATTATTGGGAGGTATTTTTGCAGCAA
The DNA here is from genome assembly GCA_001485965.1 of Heliconius ismenius. Taxonomy (NCBI): domain Eukaryota; kingdom Metazoa; phylum Arthropoda; class Insecta; order Lepidoptera; family Nymphalidae; genus Heliconius; species Heliconius ismenius. The sequence goes on along the minus strand of FAPP01004699.1, from coordinate 11,509 downwards.
ATTCATCCAAAAATTTTGTAATCAGAGTATGTGCCACTCTGTTAGGATATTCATGGTCAGAAATCAAAACACCTGCTAGATTGTCAGCTCTTACATAAACTTGTAGCATATATTCCCCTTCTTTGACCGATTGTCTTGATGCTGGTTGTGTTCTTTCCACCATTGTCTTACTAACGAAAGTCATAAATTCCTGTACGGAAGCTTTTTGAAAAAAGCTAAAGCTTTGTAGGTCGTATGCTGCCTTTAAAACAGTAGCGTTATTTACGCCCTTATAAAGGACAGATAATGAGTACAATCTCACCATTTTCTGTGATGCTTAGTCTTTGCCCAATCAGGAACACCTAGAAATGCCTTATATTTAGTTATTGCTATTAAAAAGAGCAAATTTAACTGTAACATTTAGAAATCATTCAGTCAAGCTTACCAATTACGAATTCTAAAAATATTATATTATTAACTAAATTACCAATATTAACTTAACACAGTGTTCTATACTATTCAAAAAAATCTTACTTTTCTGTTATATTGAAAAGAAATAAAAAGAAGTACAACACTTTTACTAGACACTACGTAGACGTAATTAAAATGTTATATGACATCTGACAGATAGATTCGAATGACATTTTACTTTTTTGCAGTCTAAAAAAATATTACAAATTTCCAAATATAATAAAAAGTATAATTGATCAATTAAAGTATAATTGATCAATTAATTCAGCTTCGTACTGAATGTTGTAAGAGCTAAGAAATGTAAAATATCACATTTCTTCAATTAGGAATCGAATCCACAACCTCCCGCAATAACACTTGCATGCTAGCGCCACGACTGACTTCGATATTAATCTTCTTTTTATTTTTTTCACTATTTTAATTTAATCATTATTTTAATCTAATATCTTATTATGCTTCATCATTGCAGCCATTCGACGCCCATACTGTTGGACATAGGTCAACCCCGGTCACATCATACGGTCCTGCGCTGCATGCATCCAACGGCTTTCTGCGATCTTGATCAGATCGCCGGTCCACTAGAAGGAACCCACCGAATGTCATCGTGTATGTTAAATGTTTTATTTTTTAAATTACGTGATATGGTGTGAAAATTTTAATAAATGAATACTAATTGGAATGTTATTCTGCAAACAAAATAAAGATTTATTTATTGATAATCTGTGCCCACTAGTTTTATCTCTGTGAACACTAAACATTTAACTGTCAGTCATAGTAAAGTTAAACTTAAACTACTTAAAGTGCTTATTTTGTAATATTTACAATTCGATTTGTTTTTATATAGTTATATATTGATTGAGCCTCATTGCTTTTTAATTTATAAATCTACTTCTTATCCTTAAATTTAGATATGTCGGAAAGTACTGAAAAGGTTGACTTTTCTTGTGATGCAAGACGACGAATATTAAATATAGCAGTTTCAACAGTACTTTTAGAGACTGGATTTGATGCCACTGATAAAATGTCATTAGAAACTCTCACAGAAATATTACAATGCTGTAAGTAAATAATTAACCAAACTAATATGTACATTTGTTTGTTTTCTCATAACAATTCCTTTTCTCGTAGTTTTAACTGAAGTTGGGAACTCTGCAAAAGGGTTCTGTGAATTATCTGGACGTGTTGAACCAGTTCTTGGAGACGTTTCAATGGCTTTAGTGAATATGGGTAAGTTTAGCAATTTATTTTTATATACTTAACTATAGATTGAAAATCATGCATGCTTGAAGCAATTTCAATATCTTTGTCTCTTTTAATATTATTGGTTTTTAGCGACCAGATCGCGGCTTCCCCCGCTAGAACAACACAAATATTTATTTACTAAGATGAACTACTTTGTTGTTCTAATGGCATTATTATTTTAAAAACAATATCCATACATTGAAACCTAAAGTTTCAGCCAACCAAATACTTTACGTTTTTATTTATTAAGCAATTTAAATAAAAGAAACACTAAATGTTAAGGGTATTTGTAATACAATAGTAAATATTGTATTGTAACAAAAACACAGACAAACTGACCAAAATAAACAAAAATGTTTTATTGCATTGATGAATACCTCTGATAATAGATTTTCTCATATTAATCTTCCATGTACAGATAGTAATCAATTGAAATGTTATTATATGTTAAAGTCATTGATAGATTTCATTTTATATTAGAATATTTCTATTTATTGAGACCATAATGGTTTAAAGTGACAACAATTGTTGTTGTCTTGGTCCCCACTTGGGGTAATGAATTATTTTTAATAACTCTCTTGTAGGATAGTGCAGCGTTGAGTTACTAGATTCCATCTGCCTAATTTGCTTTTACTTACTTTATGTAATCAGACTTAATGTGATTTCTGTTATGACTAAATGATAAAGTAGGCAGAAAGTAGGAATGTCTTAACTAAAATTCTTTAAAAAAATATATATTGTATCATTCAAATTTACTTAGGAATAAGTCTACAAGGTCTAGAACAATATGCGGCTAGACCAAATCGGCACGTCATTCAGGCTCCACAACAAGCACAAGTACCACGTACACCAGCTATGCTTTCTGCAGGTTCTAAGGCTAAGCCTGCACCACATATACCATTCCACTTGCCTCCATTACCAGATCCACATGCTTATATACGGACACCAGTAAGTGTTGAATGTTAATATCAATTATCTTTTTGATTTTCTTGTGTGCAGCAAGTTAAGCAGTAACATCCTACTGTTAAGACACACATTGTGGATTTGATCCTCATTTATAAGAATATTTATTAATTAATAAAATATTTTAAATTATTTACTTTTTCCTACTCTTCTGGAAAAAGTTTGGTCTTGAGGTCCAAAGGCGGTGCTTGACATAGTATGTATCAAGTTTCGGCAGAAAATGGAGAAATAAATATCTTAATACTACATTTCCTCTACAATTTAAGCCATGTGGGACAAGTGTGGAGCTAAAAAAAACTTATTTAATTGTCTTTTTAATGTCACACAAATGAACATAATAAAGACATATTTCAATTATTATTTTAACTTATACTCAGAATATTAAACCCTTCTAATCAAGTAATATAGTATTAATACAATGTTATGTTTTATTAACAGACTCACAAGCAACCGGTCACAGAATATGAAGCTATTAGAGAGAAAGCTGCAAATCAAAAGAGAGATATTGAAAAAGCACTGACAAAGTTTCTTGCTAAGACTAGTGAAACACACAATCTCTTCAATACTGAGGATAACCAAGTGTTTCCATGTAAGTTGTTAAATGGTGATTATACAACACAGATACCGATAGTGTTCTAGTACACACTTTAAATTACATCAAATGTCGAACCAAAGTCAAATGTTTTTATTCAAAAGAAGTTACAAGCTTAATTTTTTTAATGTCTATTATTGTTGGGATCTACTTACTTCTAAACTTAAGAGTGAACAAGATTTATTTTAATTAAAGTTGTGTGTATATTGTACCCACAACCAACGCATTTAAATGTCATCCTACTGAGCCATTATGGTTCTTATTTCATGACAAATATATGCAACATCCTTTAATAATATATCTACTTTTAAAAATATATTTTCATTTTGTTTTTCAGTGATAGCATGTAAAGCAACATTCCCAGCTTATTTGCCATGTCTTTTACCAACTGACCAGGTGTTTGATTTTGATGAACTGGAATATCACTTCCAAGTAGCAAATAGGACTGAAGACATGCCTGCTGACAAAAAAGGTAACCCATTCCTTTTTCCACTCATTTTTTATATACAAGGTTATTTAGCTTCATACTTTTATTTTATTTCTTAACTTCACAATATTGTGCATATAGCATTGTAAGCAGAGGGAATCAAGAAACTTTGTGTTAAGACATTCCATTACCATTAGGGTATTGCATTGAGTGTCGCAACTTGATATCGCGCTATGCCTCATTACCAAAGAGAGCAAATATTTAAAATTTTATTCCTCCTCATGTGGGAATCAAATCCACAACCGTTGCTAGTGTCACAACACTATTTTCTGTTATCCACTGCATGTGTTGTGGGGTAATTCAATAGCGCACTTTATCCAGAGTGAGGAAACTTCTGTTGAGGTTCCTTAATTCTTTTCATAATTTAATTCCATTTTCAATATTTTTTTGTATTTTATTGTAATGTTTTATTTTAGATCAATCTGACAATGAAGCAGAGAATGGTGGTGACAATGAAAATGCAAATAATTCACAATCTGAAAATCAAGACACTATAACAGCTTCCAGCCCAGAAAGGAGTAAAGCTGGTGGATAATTATATAGTTTTGCATATCCTTATTGTAAATAAAAATATATTCTCTTTATCAACAAAACTTTTTTAATAAAATGTTCCATTTATATTGCTCTGTAAGTGTTGTGTTTATATAAATTGGTAATAATGAGATTCTCATGATGCAGTGGGACTGTCCTTCATTTGGATGGTTGATTTTAATTTTCTCACCCTGGTAGTCAAAATAGGGCATTAAATTTCAACATACAATACACCTAAATCTATCTAAAATAAGACAAAATATTGAAAAGTGACTTGACACTAGGGTTTCTTTGCTTATTCTGTTACATGGAGACAAAAATTAAAGTAAAGTAAAAAATTATACCATTGCCCTTAAAAAACTACATAAATATAGTACATAAACTAGATCTAAAACATATCCCATATTTAAAATTCATATCAATAACATATTTGTGTAAAAGTAAAGGTATTAAAATAATGAAATGAGACAGAATTTTTATAATTATTTAATTTATACTTAAAATACAAAAAAATCACTTCGAAGATGCAGAGTTGATTACAGGCAGTACTTTAATGCCATCTCTGTTAACCACTGTTACTTGGAAGTTGGGTAAACTCACAAACAGCCGCTTATGAACCTCTTGTACACATTTCTTCAGAATGTTGTATGCCTCTTCTTCTGTTGCATCTATTAAAATACATGTTTTTAAAATTAGTACTTTAGTAATATACTACTTAACAATAAAAATTAATTTAATTTCTTTTTACCAGAAACCTTTTATTAATTGGTAAACAGGGTATCTACACTTGTTCTTTTTACTCTGACATTCCATGTTGATGAACAGAGCAATATCACAAATTGTCTTATAAGGAAATTATAATGTTAGCTCCCCAAGTGGGGACCAAACCAGCAACCATTGTGCTTACAGTCATATACTCTATCACTGCTCCCAATTTTACAAATAAATGACAAAATAATGCAGTTACCTTTTTTATGATAGCGATCCATAATACTCAAACTTAGATAGCCACCATACCCATGAGCAGCAAAAGGTACTTTCATGCTAGATGCCAAATAATCCATAAAGTATAATTCCGGACCATTTTCTTTATCGTAGCCTCCCATCAGGATGTTAACAAAATATGGGGACTGTAAAAACAAATATTTTAGTTGTTTTGAATATAAGTTACAATTTAATATCTGACATAGAGTTCAAATTATACTGACACTACTTCTTAGATATTCTGCGAGATTTTTTCGGGTAAAATTTGCCGCAGCAGAAGGTCCTAGTTCATAACCGTTTCGCATTTTATATAGTTGGATATTCTTCGCAATGTATTCCGCAAATTGTGAAGTATCACCAGAGTCACCAATCACACCCATAACCAATTTATCAGATATTTTATATACTTTTTCTTCATCTGCAATAATAACATTAATAAGTAAGAATATAAAAAATAAACGCAGTGAATGTATCAAAAGTTAATAACATACCATCTTTCATCACCATAATACTATGGCCGGCTGTTTGATCCGCGGCAATCATAACAAAATCATCACACTGTATTCCTAATAAGCATTGTAAGTTGATATTCGACATTTTAATGGAATAATAACAGAAAAATTACTAAAAATCAACTAGTATGCCGCAATGACAATACAAATCGACAATTCGACAGTAACCTAAAATGCAAAACTGAAACTTGTCAAATCATTTTGTATATAAGTAGATAAAATAAAGCGTAGCAATAGAGAGTACAGTCTAAAAAAAATATTTACAAAGTACTCTAAAGATAGTTACTTTAATTTTTTCACTTTAACTTTAGATTTTCCATAAGCTAAATATAAAAATAATTTATATTAAAGTATGAATTAGCATTGGTTTTACACTTCCTATAAAGTATTTTTTTATATTCATAAAATACAAAAATATGAATTTATTTAGACTTTTGCTGGGTCAACAGATACGTCATATGGTATGGAGTAAATAGATAGAGTTAAAATTGATGTGACAGAACATGATTTCTCAAGTGATACCTAATTAGAAATATATAAAATTATCATTTATATTTCAAAGATTAATATTTAAGCAACTGTTATCGAAGTACGGTAGTACGGTGCTGTATAGTCAACTGTCAAAAGTGTTTTGCAGCATTCGTGAAATAAATGAGTGAACAATGACAGCAACAGCTGATTTAAGATTTATTTGACAAGCCAAGTTTTACATACATAACCTGAAAATGTTGCCTCAGCTTATGAAAGTACATAAATATCGAATTTCGTCCTTCTATAATTAAACGTAATAAAAAAAGAAAAATGTTCAAGAGAATAGCAGTAGGAATTTCAGGTGGCGTAGATAGTGCGGTTGCTGCATTGCTTCTAAAAAGGGCAGGTATGGTTTATTTCAAATTTTCTGAGTGATTCTTATCGCATACAATTTTTAAGTCTTATAGACTTACATTATAATAATTTCTAGGTTACTATGTCGAAGGAGTATTTATGCGAAATTGGGACAGCAATTATGAATCGGGGTTTTGTTCAGACGAAAAAGATTTTGAGGATGCGTCATTTGTATGCCGTAAGCTTGATATTCCTTTGCATAGAGTTCACTTTATTAAGGAGTACTGGAATGATGTTTTTACTGTCCTGATCAAGGAATATGAGACAGGACTCACACCAAATCCTGACATTTTGTGCAACAGATACATAAAATTTGATAGATTTTTTGAACATTGCAGGAACAATTTAGGTGTTGATGCTATAGCAACCGGTCACTATGCCAATACCTCTTTTGGCCCCTTTTTAGAAAATTACAAAGATAATGATGGTAAGGCAAGATCACTCAACACAAATAATTACATAAATGTGTGCCTAAATTTAAATAAATATTTCGTCTCCTCGAATGGGGATTGAACTCACAACCAGTCATGTTTACAGTCACATGTTGTACCCCAACTGGCCTGGTTTAGAGAAACAAACACTTCATTACACAATCAGAGTAAGGAGGATGAAAAACTAAGAAAGTATTATAAAGTTTGCAGTGATAGAGTATTGTTATGACTACAATTAACCACAATATTTTTTTACATAAGCAAAATGTTTACAGTGCATTTTATTTACATATTATTAAAATTAACTAATTATTTCATTTCCAGGTGCTAAATTGCTGCAGCCTTTAGATAAACATAAAGATCAAACATTCTTTTTATCGCAAGTAAAACAGTTTTCTCTAAGAAAATGTATGTTTCCAATAGCAAATCTGTTGAAAGATCAAGTCAGAGAAATAGCAAAAACTGAAGGGCTTCTTCAAATAGCTAGCAAGAGAGACAGTACAGGTATTTGCTTCATAGGGAAAAAAAGATTTAAGAACTTCATTGATGAGGTAAGTTTTTTGTTTCTTATTTATTAAAAATGTTAATTTTATATATCAAATAATTAATGTTTCTTTTTTATTGTACATCATACTTCAATATCAACAAAGTATTTTTTTTATTTTATTGTTAATGCTACTTCTTGAAATTGTCAATCTTATTTGGCAAAATATAAAAAATATTTATATATTTATTCTCTAAAAATTAAGAGTAGTTTTATGTCTTATTATATATATGAAAAAAAATATTTCATGACTTTTCAATTGCAACAAAGAAGTTTTAATTAACATTGAAATACTTTGTAAAATAATATATTTTTATTTTAGTTCATTCAAATAAAGAAAGGAAACTTTATTGATATAGACACAGGCCAAGTAGTTGGGGAACATTTTGGAATCCATAAATGGACAGTTGGACAAAGATGCTGTCTGTGTAATTGGAAACATCCATATTTTGTATTTAAAAAAGATTTGGAATCTAACAACATTTATGTGGTATGTGTTGTAACTGTTAAAAAATATTTATATAAATGATATTTTAGCTTCATTGTATATCCCATATAGAGCAACTTACTGCCAAGACACTCCATTACCCATTTTCAGCTCAATTTTGAAACTCATAAATGGTTATGGCTTTAACTTTACTAGAGCAAGGATATGAAAATCATTCCACAAGTGTTTATCAAACCCATAACTGTTTACAGTCAGACATTATACCACTAACCCTCAATGGCCTAAATTATATTTTGCAAGGGATTGTGTAAAAGGTTATTTAATTTAAAGCTATTATTTCAGGTAGCAGGTACTGAGCATCCAGCTTTATGGAATAATATTTGCAATACAGATAAACCTCACTGGATTAACAAACAACCCTTTGAGTTAGAAGACAATAATGTTTTATCATGTTTATTTAGATTCCAGCATACAAAGCCACTGGTACCTTGTAAAGTTATTAATAACTCTGAAGGGTTAACTATTATATTGCTTGAAAAATTACGAGCCCTAACTGAGGGGCAATTTGGTGTACTATATAAAGATGAAGAGTGTCTAGGTGGGGCGAAAATCAAAAATGTTTGTCATAATTTAGTTTATTAAAAAGGATGTAATTAAATATTGTCTTTTTTAAAATAAACGGCTAAAATACAAATTAACCTAGTTTTATACTTTGTGATCCATTGTTTGCCCAATTTTCTGGTCATTGTATTGTGTAGTGGAACTCAATACTGCGCTTAGTGTTTTTACCAGAGCGAAGAAATGAAAATTGTCTAACTCGTTAAGTGAAGAAATTAAAATCGAAACCGCAAATGTCGCCTTCACAGTCAGACATTGTACCCGTGTATGGCATATTTTAATGTTAAACTTGCTTAATAACTTTAAGCAATAAATTATAAAACGAAATATGCTTACATAAATTTTTCTCAGTAACTAAACACAAATATAATCTGTGATGTTAGTTCATGACTTCCTTGGTTCATGATAATTGACATTGACAGTTGCATTTGTTTGGATGTTCATGCTTCATGCAGTCGTTGCGAGTTTTATAATTACATACAGAAATACAGATGAGTTAGATTATTAGATAGTATCTAAACTATCGATTAAAAATAACCAGAAGAAGATAAATTCACGTAACGCTTAACAGGCTCCTAGAGTTATAAAAAAGTTATTGTTTTTATGAATCGTGATTTCTATGTCAAATCATATTAGAGTTGAAATTTGAATTATTGTCCTTGTCAAAATGTCGATACCTCCACTTAATTTTAGTGTGCCACCGCCACATTTTAATATACCACCTCCTGTAAATCCTGTAGTTATTCCTAATCAACAACCACAGCCACCGTATAATCAGCCACCACCTTTTATGCCTCCAATTCAACATGAAGTACTATCGGCTCCTTACTTACCCTCGGCTTCGTCGGTGAATATGATTTCTCCGATGACTCCCTATTTACAACCTAATGTTAATGTTCCACCTCCTTATGCAGCAACAACTCAAAATTACTCTCAATCGTCTTCTTATTATTATCAATCAAATTCAAATTGGCAAAACTATGATAAACCTTCCACTTCATTAACTACTTACAAAGTTCCTGAAAAGCCAAGTTCAAGTTATTCTGGAAACTATTTCTATGGTAAAGATGGGAAAAATAGTGCAAGTGAACAAGAAAGGCACTACAGTAGATCTAGAGATTCATCCAAGTCACGATATTCTCCTCACAGAGAACAAAGTTACAATAGAAGTAGTAGATATGATTGGGAACGGTCAAGATCGTATAAGTCTAGTCGCAGTCCAAGCTATCGAAGTCATCACAGTCGCAGTCCGTCTCGAAACCGATATAGAGAAGAGGAAGAATATTACCGAAAAGAAAAATATGCCAAAGAAAGATATGAAGAGTATAGAAAACATGACTATGAAAGACATAGAAGTCCTTCATATAGAGATTATAGAAGTATCAGCCAAAGTTCTAGTTATAGCCGTTATGATTTCAAAGGACACAGAAGCCCTGACAGATATCATTCCTCACATCGAAGAGAATCATCTCGTAGCCATTACAGAGATTCATCACCAAGATCATCAAGAGCTACTCCATCTACATCTAAGCCTTTGACTGACAGAGAGAAAATTTTGGATGATTACAGGTATCTAAAAAAAATACAAAAATAGAAAACTAAAAAGTTCATAATTAGAAGTAATTGCTCCAAGTTTTATAATTTAGAGTCTAAATTTTAGACCAATTTTATTATATTTTACAACTACATGGCACAGCATATATTTGACTTTAAATAATAATTTTAACTGTACAAAATAAGCCATATTCTATAAATTTTATGTTTATGCTTTATAAGGGCAATTTAATAAGGGCCCTATTTTTAATTGTCTTAATATAAAGCATTTTTTTTTGAGGTGAAAATAGACAACATTTTTTTAAAAATAATTTTAAAAAATCATTCACTCATTTAATAATCACTTTTTATTATATTTTACATAACAAACATAGTTTAGTAATCTTTAAAGAGATCAGGTTATTATAATATGTTACAAGATAAGTATTTGAAGTTATGAACAAAAGTATTTATTTAGTTAAATTTATAAGAATTAGTTACTATTACAATTTTTTTAAACTATGCATTAGGTAGATATTTACAGTTACCAATTATGCATTAGGTAGATATTTACAGGCATCTTTTATTTCAACCCAAGAGTGATTTTTTTCTTAAAAGAAATGTTTTAAGTATACATACATATTTAAAGTACTTCAACTTTTTCAATAAATATTAAATACCATTTCACTGGGCAATATTTTGTTTATTACCTTTATATTTCAAGTTTATCTCTGAATTTGAATTATTGTATGTTGAGCTCCATTAAACCCAATTCCTTGTTAAATGTCTTGTTTTGTCTTCATTTCAACATGCATGAAGATTTTTCTAGAAATGTTTAGTGTAACTTTGAATTTTTAAGCTTTTGCACAATTCTCACACAATGTTCATTCTTTAATACAAAGCCACTTGGACAGCTAGCTTTGAGAATAAACGAAACAACATTTAGATATTCCCATGAGTCCAATTCAATAACAGAATCACCTTTTTTAGACATAGTCAATGAAGTTGAAAACACTATTGATAATAAGAGTAAGAGAAGTATTTTATTCATTGTCAATTTTGTTTAAATGCTAAGATTCTTGAATTTTAAAAAGCAAAATTATTTAGTTCTAATAAATAAATCTGTTATAAATGTGTAGGGATATGTTAAGTATGAACTTTTGACCTATTTAGATATCTCATAGAGCTGTTTTGTCATTTATATTTTATCTTATCATTAATGTCGCTAAAATAATTCTAAGTCAGATGATTTTTTGTATTTTGATGATCAAAATTCAAATTCAAAATAT
>FAPP01004698.1:362-12627 GCA_001485965.1 Heliconius ismenius | reverse complement strand
GGGGATTCATAACTGACAAATATGAGTCAAAAAAAATCACGACATTCGTGTGACGTAATTTATCGACAGCTCTTTATTATTTTATTCAATTATAATATTGATAACTAGAAAATATCAACATTTGGTATTTTTACATTTAGAAGGCAGTGGGAAATAATTGGCACGAACGAATATTTTCGCTGTACACTTCGGTGTAATTGGTTAAAAAGGTGTTGCGTCGTGTAGAAATCTTGTCAATGCAGCCTTTAAAATTTTGTGGGAACATCTTTTTAGCTCCGTCTTCATCAGTGGCGCCACCTATTCAATCAATAAAGCAGATAATTTTTATATTAAAATAAGTATTACATACTTTTTTGTTTTTAAACTTTATATACAGAAATAATGTGTAATTGAATGGGGAAAGTTGGGCAAAAAGTTTTAATTTTTAAATTTAGCATTTGAATATAAATTCTATATACCGTAAATATTTTTTTAGCTTCACACTTTTTCCCGCACATAAAAGGTTAGGCAGAGGGAGCCTAGTGTTAAGACCCTCCGTTCCCTACTTTCCGCCGAATTTTGTGTGTTGAGTAACGGAATTCATCGCCGCGCTTTGCATTGATACTAAACCATGAAAATGATAACATTAAATAATTCATTCCCCCGTGTGAAATTGCCACCGTTGCGTTTACAGTATTAGGCTAGTGCCGATGCGCCACGACGGCCTCGACTATGAAATAAACCTTTTTTTTTAAAGCTAGATACTTTCGATATAATTGGTTCTTCTTAATTCTTAAAGCCAAAATAAAATACTTAAGGATGTACTAATTACAATTTATCGACATAATATGTAGATCGTTTAATCAGTCGGAGACGGTAACTTTTAGCTGCTTAGTTACATTTAAGACTAAAAAGGAAGGAAAATTACAAAGACAACTATCCAGGTTCTTTTTGGCTACAATAATAAAAAAAACAATACACTTACCAATAAACAGATCAATGTCCTCATATTCAAACTCATTGTAACATTGTTCTTCTACAAATGTTTTATTATCAACGACAAATGTTATATAGTTTTCCATGCTTAATTCTATGGAATGCCATTGCCCGTCCGCCATGAAACCGGCTTGGACTAAAGAAGAAATTAATTGAGGTGGTGTGGGGAAGTCCTGTGTCTTTTCTAAACTACCATTACAATGTAGAGACCAGGTCAGCTTGAGATAACCATTTTCTAAACCTAAGCCTAAATAGTCAATACCCTGCAATTATCATGTCTACTATTAATAAATTAAACTATATTTTTCAGTGGCGTAGCTAGGGTATTTGTTGCCTGGTGCGGCTTAGGGGACTTGATGCCCTTTAAAATGGTCTGACGTCTAAAAAAAAAGCAAAGTGTCTTCTACTCTCCTGTAGATCAAATGTCAGACACTAAAATGTGACATTGGCTACCTTTANGATGCCCGGTGCGACCGCACCGCTCGCACCCCCCTAGCTACGCCACTGATATTTTAATATTACTAACTTACTGTTATCCAAATCTTTTTACACGGTTTCCCTTTTTAAATCTTATATTTATGGTAACGGTATACCAAGTACGAAAACAGTGTATTAATTTTTTTTTATCTTGTTACTTCCGTTTTGTCTAGCTCAATGTCCGTTTTACATAACGTAGACCGGAAAATTCAAAACCTTTGAAAATAAGTTTTCACATGATCTCACATTTTTAAAGCATGCAATGGTTGTGGATAAAAGAAGTACTTATCTATATATACATAGATCATATGACTCACCATGTTTATCCACAATATAAGACCGTTCGGATCAGAAGTTGAAAAATTAAACGCAACGTATGAAGGTCTTGTTGGAGCCGAGCTCAATCTTTGCTGGTGGCCAGAGTGACTTCTGGTTAGAGACAGCATGGCGTCGCCGTTAAATTGCGGCACAGCTATATTTATACCTACGAAATTACAAACAATAGGAATATACGTCTATAGCGATGTGTGATCATATTTGTGGTGGTGTGATCACATGTCTTGATGTGGAATCGCATATATATGATTATAACTATAGATGCGTGATCTCATGTTTCGTGATCACATATGTGATCTAATGTATGAAAGTGTGATCATATGTGTGGATATGTAATCACATGTATGAACAATTGATCATATATATGGCTGTGTAATTACATGTGTGGATGTGTTTTCACATGTGTAGTTGTGTTTTCACTCACGTGTGGATGTTTAATCTCTTGTGTGGATCTGGTTAACATGTATGGCTGTGTGATCACATGTGTAAATATGACATCACTTGTATCAGTGTGCAATCACATGTGTAGGTGTTTAAATGTCGTAAATTTATTTAATATAGATAATAATTATAATTATCTATTGCTGTATATTATTTAATGCAAATTATGATAGTGTAGAGATAATAATATTAATCGTTTATTCAATGCTATATTCAAAACTATCATCACTCTGATCACAGCCGTGACAGGCATTATAGTGTGGATACGGTCTTAGAATTCACTCACGCTGGTCACACAGCAGGCCAGTGGTCCCACTAGCGCACACGCAGCGTCCGCGCATGCAGCGGCCGGCGCACTGCGGCGCTCGGCACGCCCGACGCCGGCACCGCGCCCCCCCTCCACCCGCGCTGCACGCCGCGCCCTCACATGCGCCCACGTTTTGACCCTCTGTAAATGTTAATGAAATACCATTGAATTTCTGCTTAGCTTATCCTGGTGCCGCGTTTTATGCTAAATTAAAATATTTTTATTTACTGTAACTGAATCACTGTATTGCAACCGTCATATGAATCAAACAAATTGGAACTGCTTTACGTTGCACTTAATAAGCTTATTATTGTCATTAAAAATAATAATAAATCTAAAATTAAAACTGCACCTTCAATATTTTGAGGTTCCAATGGCAAAATTATGTTATTTATGTGCAAATTTCTGAAGCAACCGCCGTATGACTCGGGTGGTCCCGACATTACATCAAAAGGCAACGTAGACAAATCTTTAGCTCCTCCTGATAAAAAGTAATATAATTAATACAACTTGAGATAAAGACCGACTGCATCAGGTCGATGCGAACGCTCCTTTGCTTTGTTTTTTTCCATAAAAAAACTATCTGATCCGATTAACGCCCCCTACCTACGACAATAGTAGCTTCGCTAGCCGTGTGCGGGTAGGCGTGCGCGCGCATGGTCTCGGTAGTGAGTGCGCCGTCGACCCACACGTACAGCCTGCTCCCGTAGCGACCGGCGCGCACGCCGTGCCACTGTGACATCGACAGCACTACACCAGACCTGACCAGAGATGTCAGTCCCGAGAGCTGATCTGGAAGTAGAGATTTTGTTACTTTTAAATATTCTTAAAAGTGTTATGAAAAAAGCGTTCCCTATTAAGACACTTCTGTTTCCCACTTTGAGTGGCGGAACTCAACACCACTCTTTTCTTTTTTACCAGAGTGAGAAAATGAAAATATGAAACATTTCATTCCCCTGAGAAGGAGTCAAACTTTAATGGTTGTCTACTTTTTAATATAAATAAAGAAAAACGTAAGGCGGTTTTAAAAAAAATTACAATAAAGCGTTGATAATTGAAAAAAAATATAATAAAATATTTAGCAGAAGGTGTTAAATAAATTTATTCACAACCATAATCGAATAACTTAAAACAGTAAAAATAGTAAAATAAATGAAAATCACCTGTCCATCTATATTCCAGCAATCCGCCTTGCAACGACAGCGTTGTATAGAAATGAGGAGTTTGTACGAACATCACAATACCTCTTTCCTTGGTTGGTTTTACTTCTGCCTCGAGAGCTAAACTTACACTAGATATAGATCGTGGGTACAATTTCAAGTAGGATCTTGTGCCCATGAACAGTATGTCTATTGGTATTAGATCTGAATAGACAGAAAAATAAAATAGATTTAATTTTTTTTTATCTGTTAGTAGTAAACAATATTTAATATTTGTATTTGCTTTAAAATTTAGAAAACCATTTCACAACAATTGTAAAAATTGTATTGAGTAAATGTAATGTACGGTAATTGTAACATTGCTATTACTTTTATTATCACGCTTATATTTTTTAGATATTGCGTGTTGAGGTGGAGGAACTCAACGCCACGCTTTGTCTAGTTACCAAGACAATGTTTGTCTTGTTACGAAGAAAGGAAAATATTAAATAATTGATCTCCCTAAGTTAATATTAACTAATACTCGTAGTTACCTTGGTCACAATTAGCCCCAGCTTTTCCGTAAGGACAGTCACATTCCGCATTATCAAGAGTCATCACGCAGGCTCCTTTACACTGAGAATGAGAACGATCACAAGCACTCCGCGTCACGCCACATGTAGCCCCAAACCAACCATCGTTACAAATACACCTATAAAGAAATATAGTGTAAAGTTACTAAATTGTAAAAGGATAGTTCAGATTGCAATTAGGAATATATATGAAAATGTAATTGGCTGGAGATGAAATCATTAGAAGAGAAATCATAGGTATATTGTCATAAAATTAATATATTGAAGCTGTCGTGGCACAGCCGCACTCTCAGCATCTGACACGCTTATGGTTTCAACACCCACTCGAGGGAATGACATATTTTGTCGTTGCTTGGTAAAGAATAAAATACGGTGTTTAGTGCCTCCACTCAAAACTCTGTCTCGAAAACTGGGTGGAAAATGTGGAGGGTATGACTGCTATATGCATACAGTATGAATCTAATAAAAATTTAAATAATAATTTATTTTCATTCATACCCATAAGTAGCAGGTGAATGAATACAAACACCTCTTGGGGCATTACATGACTTGGCAGTGCACTGCGTGACACCACACTGCCCCGCGCCGCGACCCCCCACTGCCTTGCCTGTGGCAACGGCCTGACCGCCCATCTCCCACACACAGCCTCGCCAACCACTGTGCAATGGTAAATCATGGGGCAGATCGTGGAAATCTTGGGATGGATGACCTCCTGTAACATATTTATTCCACATGTACAAATGTACCTACAACATACTCGAATTTGAATATAATTTTTTTATACTTTGAATAAAATAATCAAATAAACCTATCAACCATTATTCGGGAAAAGAATTGTTTTCATTTCTCACTACTCAACGCGCAGTGGAAATATCGTTACCGAATATAAGGTTACTTGACTTTAGAGTAGATATCCAAATGTCTGCAGCGGATTATCACTTTTCAAATTTCAAAAAAGACATATGAAATTCGAGCGAAATGTGGAAAGCGTAGTGTTATGACATTACATATGCGGGATAAGAAAAAAATATAAATACAATATTATACTTTACCAATATACACATAAGGTAAAAGAGTCATGTTAGAGCGGTTAGCTGGCGCGTTCCCAGTAATGTTGTAACGGCTGTCTATGATGAGTCCGGCACTGCGCCCGCGCCGCCACACTCGGACCACGTGCCCGCCACGACGTGCCCCCACTGCGCGAGATGTAAATATTCTTCTTGGACCTGAAATATATTATTAGTATTGTTATTTTTTTTCTTGTATTCAATGCAACTGTTACTAATATTATTAGTTGCCGAATATTTCTTGTAATATTATTTTAATATAAGAATATTTAATTATTGTTTTAGAATAATCTAATAATTTACATAAAAAGTAATAAGGTACATCTACGAGTATACTATAGTAATATAATAAACCGGAAGAGATTGTTTATTTGCCAATAGAACTCTGGAACTACTTACTGTTCGGTTATTTTTTATGAAATCTACACACCTCAGAAGGGCTATATAATACTATGATGTATTTCTTAGTTAGTCTCAAATGACGAAATAACGATGAACGCCAAGGTTATTTAAAATAAGCGGTTGAAGTCCAAAGTCCTAGTATGTTATAAGAAAAAAAAAACGTACCACTTCCCATATTCCATGTCAACATGATATAGCCTTTAACGAAGGTTAGGGCTAGATGCTGACTTCTTGAATCGTGACGACCCGTTTGTCCCACAAACATTAGCAAGGCTATTTGGTCCATATCTGATGTTTGGAAACGCATGCGCAGGTCAAACCTATCGGAGTTCATAGCCGCAGAGGACAAAGGATACATTACGTAGGAAGATACACCAGTTGTTATTGGAGCTAGCGAAGGACGAGTTATTTCGACATCTGTTACAGAAATTTAGGATAATTATTAGCTGACATGTGGATACTTAGACTATAATTAATGGAAAAATTACAGAAAAATCTTTCCGCAAATGTTTATTTTATACCTGAAATTCACACAAGAATTATCAAATCGACAGATAGTTCTCGTGTACATTTCAAATATAAAATAACCAATACGTTGGTCAGCTCTGACGTTATATTTATATGAAGAAAAATAAAAACAATCTCTTGGGAGATAGATATAGCTGCACGTATGAATGAATAGATTTTTAATATAACATTACTATATTATTAACGACAATAGGTCTACATATATAAAGAAAATATCTTACTGTATTCACA
Source organism: Heliconius ismenius (assembly GCA_001485965.1). Taxonomy (NCBI): domain Eukaryota; kingdom Metazoa; phylum Arthropoda; class Insecta; order Lepidoptera; family Nymphalidae; genus Heliconius; species Heliconius ismenius. The sequence goes on along the minus strand of FAPP01004698.1, from coordinate 6,131 downwards.
AAATATCCCATGTTTGCCAAATGGGCAAAGGCATAAGAATCCACTCCCTGGGTGACGGACACAACTGCCTCCATATTGACAAGGGTTATGATCGCAAATTGAATGATTACAATGATTTCCCATCCAACTAAAAAATAAGTGCCATGCCAGCCAAAACAAAAATAGTATCAGAAAGAAAAACTTCTTAATTTATTAAAATACTTTTTAAGGAAACGAATAAAAAGTAACAACTACACCAAACAAAAGCTAAATAAAATAAATTTTATAAATTTGTATAAGTAAATATGTATAAGTTACAACTTACCCATTGGCACAAGAACAAGTGTAACTGTCCCCATGGTCGCTACAGGTGCCTCCATTTAGACATGGTGAAGATAAACATGATAGTGACGAACATTGCGTCACTTCGGCGTCGAATGCATCGTCGAATATGTCACGCTTTTCGCCATTTACCTTAATTTTCGTCAAATATTACAATTTACCACAATTTCAATAAATGCAAGTTGTTTCAGCTTCACGCTGTATCCAGCACACATCAGGGCAGATGGGAACCAGGAATCTGTTAAGACACTCCGTTCCCCATTTATATTATTAATAAATAAATCAAGGATATTAGGTTATTAAAAATTTCGATTAGTTAATGAACTTCATTCCTTGGATACCTAGTAATCAACTATCCAAATCATTTTAAATTGCATTAAAAATATTGAAGCTAATATAATTTGATCATTATATGCAAAAAAAGCTAAAATATGTACGTAATAGGTATAATTTAAAATATCTCATGTAATACTACTGTACTTACAATTAAATCATTAATACAACCAACAAAAGGTTTATCATCAGAATAATTAGTATTTGGTGTATTTCCGAAAGTAATGACAGTATTGTTGTCCAAGGATGCGATGCTAGACACTTGCCCGCCACTCATTGCCACTGTGTCGTTGAGGCGCAGGGTGGCGTTACAGTGTCGGTCCTTCAAATACAGGTCTAATCTGTAAATATTTTAATTTTAAGGTTAGCACATGTACTAAATATTGTTTTTTTTTTATTTTTTTAGCTTCACGTTATATCCTGTACATAATTGGGTGAAAAGAGAATCTAGTGTTAAGACACTCCTATTCCTACGAACCGCCCATTTTTTTAAACGTACTAACCTAACCTAACCAGTTGGATCCAGAGCTTTGTATTTTTACCAGAGCGACAAGATGAAAAATACCTCATTACCCAGTGAGAATCGAACGAAAGTCGAACTTACAGTCAGATGCTATACCGCTGCGCCACAACGGTCTCATTAACACGGGACATATCAAATGAATTGAAAACGTATATTAAGGACTTACTTTTATTCTGAAAGTTTTTTGTTATCTTAAAATATCATCTGATAGGCATTTTTTATCAAGTACATACCTCGTTTCAATTTTCATTAAGTATCCTTTGTTAACGTAAGTTTTGAGTTCACTCAGAAGCATCGTCTGGTAGCCACAGGAAAACTCAAACTTCAATAAACCAGAGTTCATGTAGAGTTTCATGTATGCGCCCTTAGTGATATCAACATGCATTATTTGACCATCAGTTATTAAAGTTTTTGCATTAAATTGGATTTCAATAGTCGTAGAATTTTTAACATGATGAGAAATATAAGAGTTTCCATCAAAAGCTGCTGAGGTTATTATAATTTTATCTTCACAAAAGGTTCCTTCGTAGTTGAAGAGACAATGGCACTGAAAATAAGTTACGGCATGTTTACAAATTGTTTCCTATTTACTTATTAGTTTCTTATTAACGCAAAAAAGAAATCTGGTGAAATATAAAGCATTATTTGACAGAAGCCGTCGTGGGGTAGTGGGACAGCGTCCTACTATAATCCGGATGTGGCCTGGACTTCCATCTGGGGCAATAAAGAATTGTCATTTTCCTAGCCTGGGTGAAAAGTGGAGACTAGAGTGTCTTGACACTACTCTCATCTCTCTGTGATCTCTGCCTATTGCGGAACAAAGTGATATTTAAAAATATTACCTTACCTCATTTATAATTGAATTAAGAAAATAGGAAAACAATTTAACACTCACTTTTATTCCATGTATTCCATTAATACATGTTCCATGATTATGACAAACAAAATCCGTGCAATCCGAATGAGACGTTGGTAGTACTTGTGTGGTTTCATCCCCTTCTATGCTAGGTTCTGTTACCTCAATGGAAGTAGTAAATGTTGCAGAATCGGTTTTACCTACTGGCGTGTCTGTGAACATCTTTTCTGTGGCCGTGTCCACTTTAGATGTTACGGAAGGAGAGTCAGTTTTAATATCTTCAGTAGTGACAGGAGTTTTGATTGTTGAGTCAGTTTTATTCGTTCCTAAAGCACTTATTGTAGTTGTGTCTTCAGAGGTTGGTTCAGTTGTCAATTTTAAAGTTGGACTAGCATTATCATCTGGGGTTGTTGTTTCTGTTGTTTTCGTTATTTGTTGTGTCGTTTCTTTACTTGCTTCAGTTGTTTTTGTAGATTCAGTCAGTAGTGGTATATTAATAGTAGACACATTTTGTTTAGTACAAACATCACTACATTCAGTTGTAGATTCTGTTCGAGAATCATCAATTTCAAGTGTCCTTTGAGTCTCTATCATTAAAGTTAAATCTGTTGTAGATTTTGGTCCTTCCTGCATTTCTGTACTAGCTTCCGTGGTCTCCGTTCCGATGAGTTTAGTTGTTAATGTACTAAAACCTGAATCGGTTGTAAAATCTGAAGATAGAATAATATCACTAGAAGTCGACGTACTTGTAGATTCAGTAATAGCAAGTGTTGTTGTGCCGATGTCAATAGTCATATTATATTTAGTAAAATCAATTGTCGATACACTGTCCGTACTACTTGATTCTGTGTATAATGTTGTCGTGGTCTTCGTTTCATTAAAACCAGGCAATGATGTAGAAATAATGTATTCACAATCGTAGCCGCCATCGTCTTGGATCAAGCATTCACATAAAGCGCCGGTAAGTAGTGGTGGACATGAGCAAGTGAAATTATCAACTCCATCTATACATGTTCCTCCATTCATGCATCTGAATGAGATAAATATATCTTGTCAATATACAATAAATATGCAGTTGTAGCTTAGTTATGAACACAGTAGCTTTAAGTTATGAACACTTCAATATTTAATAGAACATAATCAGAGTGTAATGAATGGAGGTTCGATTCCTACTCGGGGATATAATTTATTTTAATTCTTCGCTTTGTTAAGAAAACAAAGCGCGGTGTTGAGTTCCGTCACTTAACACGCAATGTCTCGAGAATTAGAGAATGTAGTGTCTTAAACATTAAATTAGGTAGCTAATATAAAAGCATATCTAATAATTTTTAATACTAATCGTATGATATGATATATTACGTGTTTGTAATATGAAGCCATTATGTGAATTGAAATAGTTGTAGAATATCACGATCGATTCGTCTGGACGTCTGCGCGGGGGCGGAGACCGTCTGCAGTCGGGGATGATATTTTTGCTCATCGACCAGTCTAGTCTGATAAATAATTGCCTTAAAGTGTAGTTTTTTAGCTAGTTTCCTTAGGCATTATAATTTTTGTAATTTAATAAAGTATTTAATTTAGGTATTGGAATTATTTTTATTTATAGATTATTTAATGAATAATAGAGTAAGTACCTAATACAGAAAATGGCATACCAATAACTCTACGGTAATACAGTGTTTTAACATTAAGCTCCCTCTGCCTTCCCGTCTTTCCTCTTTCCCTCTGCCAACCCTACCCTATTTAATTAATACTTTAATACTATACAAGCTACCGAAACGCGGCTTCGCCCGCATAAAGTGATTATTAGATATATTAAAACCAAATTATATAAAGCCATTAGTAAGATTATGATTTTATTATCACTCACTTTGGACCCAAAAGGCATTCATCGTATTGCAGCTCGCACCTCTCACCGTGGTAGTCGGGGACGCAGTAACATACCCTCACGCCGTCCTCTACCACGCATAGCGCGTTGTTGCTGCAAGAGTCTTCGTCGCAAAATTCTATTTGCACTTCACAACTTTTACCAGTAAAACCTTAAAAAGATACATATTCTCAAAAATTACAATAAAATTTTAATATGAACTGAATTAAAACTTATTTTTTTTCGCTCTGGTTACGAGGCAAAGCGCGGTGCTGAGTTCAGCCACTCAACACGATAAGCCTCAGAATTCGGCGAAAACGGAAGTGTGCTAATGGGAACAGAGTGTTTTAACACTAGGTTCCTAGGTTCCCTGTCCCACACTTTTATATGTGGGATACAACGTGACGCTAATAAGAATTTAAACTTATTTAAATGTTTGATTTAATTTCATTGTAAACATGAATTTGATAATAAAACCCCCATAAGAATATTTTATTTTTTGCTATTTACAAAAAAAACTTTACCGTAAGCACATGCACACATATAGTCCGCGTGGACATCGATACACACACCACCATTTCTGCAAGGATCAGATTGACATTCATCTATTTGTTCTTCGCATTTCGGTCCGGCCCATCCTATGAATATCGAATTTATATATAATGCCTTACAAATAAAATTAAGTACGTGATAATTTTGGAACTTCTTATAAAATTGGTAGGTATAAAAAAAGAATTGAACGTGATGGACGTGATTTCTACGCGCAATCTTAATATACTTATTTAAATTCGACTCGGTAGCATATTTGACGACGTAGTGGTGCACCAGGGTAAGACCGTAAGACGAATGTGGGTTCGATCCCCATTCGAGCAAATGAATTATTATTTATAAATATTTTAATTTCTTCTCTGGCATCAAGGTAAAAGCCCGGCGTTGATTCGCCACTCAATATGCAATTCTTGGAAAATTCGGCGGAAAGTGGGGGAGTGTCTTAGCACTATGTTGCCTCTGTTCTCACTAGTCTGTTTACATTTTTGGCATATTTATATTTTTTCCTCAAAAACAAAATTCATAAATATTTATGTATCTATAACCGCATAAACATAACAGACTACGGCGTAATACTAGGTCATTAACCCGTGTTGCAGGAGTTGTAGTGCACGCCTAATATTGAACACCCGCATATAGCAGGGTTGGCAGAGAGATCCTAGTTTTAAAACAATACGATCACCACTTTCTGCCCAAATCTCGAGGCTGCATTTTTTGTGACGGAACCTCACTTATTGTTTTGTTATCAGAGCTAAGAAATATACATTTTATATAGGGTAATGAATCCCTTAGTAAGAATAGAACCTATAACCGTAGCTTTTGAACGACGATGGCCTCTAATATCAATATTTCGTATAATAAAAAAATTGATGTTTGTACTACAAACATAGAATACTCTCCTTAACTCCTTTATTATAAACAAATTGTGAATAAATTAGAAAAAAAAATAAAGCCAGCACACCTGCCAAACATTTGCAATAGAATTTGTATCCAGGTCCTTCAATACATTCTCCGCCATTAAAGCACCTAACTTCTTCGCTAGTGTTGCAGACGGCTACGTCCAGCTCACAATGGTCTCCAGAAAAACCAGGGATGCAGTGGCAAACGTATTCGTTGGTCATATCAATACAAGTGCCATTGTTCAGGCAAGGATTAGACTCGCATTCGTTGAAATTAGTCTCACAATTGTCCCCTTAAAAAATATTGGTATTTTTATAATAACATTTTGATAGAATATTTTTTGTATTCGCATATTTTTTTGGCAAATGAATATTTTAGTCGTTTATTGCGTTTATTTTTATTATATTAAATATCGTTTTT